>JAPYZS010000493.1:0-50268 GCA_030522925.1 Trissolcus japonicus
AAATCATGAAACATCTTGTACTTGACCACAACAAGGTATGATATCATGTACTTTTTTTTTCGTACTTGGCCATGCTTTTCAGTTTTACTGAATTTTTTAGATAATTCAGTTTATCGTGCAAGTTCTTAATTAGGTCCAAGGGGACGAATCAGTGCAAATAATATGTCGAAGACTATAGATATAGTATAGTTAATATCAACATCAGCTTCGATAATTTGATGAACTTAATTAAATTTAAATTCTCGTCAAATTAAACTCGCTTCTTAATTAGTAAGTGGAATTTGTTATTCATTATTCACGAGCTCGCGAGGCCAATGTCTTGTGCGAATCAAATTGGTTAATTAAAGTTCATTTTGAATTTCGATGCGGTACATTTTGATTCACCATCGTTGATAAGCAAGAAAGCGGCTGGCTTTTGATTTCAGACGGATCGTAAGGGTTTTTAATTGAAAAATTAATTGAAATGTTTGCCAACTTTGAGACTCGGCAATTGCAAGTCCGTTAGTGTGGTTTAACGATTATACCTACAGAATTCATGTAATTTGGATTTAAGTATGCGTTATTGCAATTTAGATTTTATCGATTATCTGAGAGACGATCGATTTTAACTTTAGTGCTTGCGAGAAATTTTATCGCTTGAACAGTGAGATTTTTTTATTGGCTATTTGAGGTAAATCTGATCTGGCTTTGATCAAGATCAGGAGGAGTCTTAATTATATTTATACTTGTGTTTATTGTTGATCAAGTTTTTTACGGGCGAAAAATATTATTCACCCATTTTCGTCTTTATGATCAGGGGTCGAAAAAACAGCAATGAAATGAAATAAGTGAGACTCGAGAGATTTAAAAAATTTGCTTCATGTCATTGATAATGAGTCGGATGTGTAATATATAAGAATACCTTTAATAAGAATACACAAGATGTTAATAAAGAGTTACATAAAAGGGATGGAGAGAGATATACAAATGTGTAGAGTGTAAATATGTAACGCAGGATATTAAATGTAATTAGCCACCCCTTTATTGCAAGAGTAGCCAACATCGGCATCGATCGACTTTGAGGGCAGACACTCGTGCATCGAAGAGTCCTTTTCCGTTAATGTATTCCGATACGTACATTTTACTCGCCAGTATCCCACCCCATTCAGAATCCCGCCGCCACCATTGTCTCTCGAGGGAAATACATTGACTCGTTTCTAATTGTTTTTCGTCTTGCTCGCACCCTCCGACGGCCTCTCTCGAACTCGTAATTCGCTCGCTTCAATACCTCCCATCGTCATTTCTTCGCTCTTCTCTCATTTTATCGCAACATGTTCGTTACTTGCGAAAATTCGTGTGCATAACAATTGCTTCCTATCTGATACGTAAACGAATTGCGGATAATACATTTTCTCGTCTTAATTTGCGAGTGAATTTATCGTCTATTGATATTAGAAATATATTATGTGTGTATAGGTACACGTAAACTGATATTAAAATCAAACCGGGTATGTGTATGTGTGTAGAGATATGATTATTCGGTGTTAATATTTTGAAGTAATTTTCGTTTTGCGAAACCTGCATTGTTTGTTGTGTTGGTGAATCAATTTCAATTCCTTTCAGACGGAATCAATCGATCGCACTGAGCAATGAAATGCAAATCATTCGGCGAAAAAAAAGTCGGCTAGTTCATTTATTGCACGTTTCACGAGAATTGGAAAGTTTTTAATTTGTCTGAAATTAATTATCATTTCATCAAATAAAAACCAGTGATGCAGCTTAAGATCTGATGAGACGAAAAAAAAATCGAATTTTATGATAGACCAGAGTTGAAACTGGTCAAAATTTTCCTCGGTCCATAAAATCGGCATATCAGCGAGTGTTTACATTTTGTCAACTTTGCGTATCTGTCGTCGCATATCGGAAGGTCTGTAAGATTGATAAATATCGGTCGAGCTCGGCGAAAATTGTTGCGGTGGGTCAAGCGTGTCGAGTTCATGACTGGAGTGTGAACTTTCGAATTTCCCGTGCAATTTCCATCGCGGCTCTGTAACCCCGGTTCGTGCCGCATGTACGACGGAAGTATAGCACGTGTCGCATCGGAAATCGCAGCGAAAATTGTTTGTGAGGACCAGTGCCGATCGCGTGACGCCCGGCCGTTTCGATTTCGTATTTTTCCAACTTGATTATTCGAAAAATTTTGGCCGACGTTTCGCAAATTGTCAAATTACGCTGTGACGCACATTAACATTACAATGCACAACGCACCCGGTCATCCGTCTGGAGCCACAAATCCGATAAACCGCAAAAGGCTATTTGTTAGAATAAAAAATCCCTTCCTCTTTGCATCATATCATATAACTCGCGGGCCATGATACGTCAAAACAGAAATGGCGTGAATTCAATATCCCGAGTTGCGGATATGTGTCTCCGTTGCAAGAACGTGTTACCGTTCGATATACCGTGCGTCTATACACGCTCGGAAAACATAATCAGTCGAATTCAAAGTGAATGCCGAAATAAATCGAAGAAAAAAACAAAGCGACTACTTTTTTGTCCCTATAATTGATGGTCTGTTTGGTTAAAAGTTCATACAGGCTTGCTTTGTTGTGGATTTTTAATAGTTTGTTTTTCTTGATTAAAATATATATCCACCAAGGGGACTGGATGAGTTATTCATTCGATTTTTTTTTCATACCTGTTATTGTTTTACATTTTGGTTGAATTCATTTTTTGTCAAGAAGAATTGAAAATGTTCAAAATTACAAATCTTATTTAAATTCCTCCTCATGAATATTCAACATTTTAAAGCGATAGAAGAAATATTTATAAATATACTTCACAGATCCTACCAAGATCACAGCACGGTAGCATCTCATGCTGATATTAATTAAAATTTTTTCTCTCGTTCACCTGCACAATCCAATAAATCGAAAGACTGCGCACAAACTTCACACCTTTTAATTTTGCTCGTAAACTTGAAATAATCACCCCCGGGTAATTACAATGTCTAATTACAAAATAAGCAGTTTTATAAAGCTTATCTAGTGCGATTTTTAAGAACGCGATATTCATGAAGCATTTAACGCTCGTAAGTCTTTTCAGCTCGTTGATTGTATAATGACGATATTATGTCGAACACGGAGATATTGCGTATATGGGTAAGATGTGGTGTTGAAAAGAAAGTACTCCGGCACGCAACCCGTGTTTATCGCGACGGAACCTCTTGATTTACGCAAGTGGGCGTGTCCCTTCGGAAGCAGCAATTAGTTTATTAATAATAAGTAAACTGGTTGCAGTTGCTGCTACCGGTGCGCAGCTCGGCAGCTTGTAGCTTCTCAGAGACACACTGACACTCCCCGCGCGCCCACTCGTCCACAAATGCAATCACCAGTGCTTTTGTCGATGAGTTGATCAAATTGTTTCCGACAGTCAATGCCCAACTTGAATCACTTGAGCAATATATTGATATGAATTTAATTAGCCATCACTTTGTCATGGTCTCATTAAGAGCGGCTATACAAACAAGCGACCTTTGTCTTATGGGACCACGATTTCAGTTATACTGATTTTTGTATACATTATTTTTGATGTGGACGTAAATGCGGGAGTTAGATTAATACGTACGTTGGACAAATATAGTGTAATTTAATTAAAAATGATTGCACGGCGTAACGTCTGTTTACGTTTATTCACAGTCGCAATTATACTAAAACTGGAACGACTCCAACTTCGCGCACATGGTGGAAGAGGAAGTCTTTGTGCGCGTGAAATGTAAACGTTCGTCAACATTTCATTTAGAATAAAAAAAAATTGCCTCGCGAAGAGGTTCTTAAAAAATGTTGCCGATGTGAAGCTCTCCTCTATTTTCATCGTGCAAGTTTCGTATTGTTTTGCTACGTTTCGCGAGTTACCGAGACATTTGGACGTTTATCAACTAATTCATCGATTTCATTAACCGAAAATTATATTGCACACCGAGTTTACAATCAATAGCAATTAGTAATGAATTTACTTACTAAATAATATTAATATTGATATATCACGATGAACTTGAACCAAACATATTGAATCATCATTCAACGAAGGAAAATGTAACATGTGTCTAAACGTGTCATTTTCGCACACCAAAAACTCGACACTTTTTTATTACACGAGTTATATTCCCGTTTTTCTTTCCGCTTGCGCGTCATTATTATGATAGTTACTCTTTCTATAATTCTCATTTGTAAAACACGTCTGAGAAAAAAGTTGGGGTTTGTGTAAAACAGCGCGATAACGAAGTCGTGTGCTGAAATAAGTCTAGTCAGTTTACGCGCATAAAAAAACTTGTCCCTTTGCTTCGCTGTTCTGTTCCCGCGTGGCATTCTCAGTTCGCCGCTGCGGTTATTTGACATCCTACTTTGTTTCACACCTTATGCACTCTATTCATACCATAACCTTAGTGAGAAAACGAGACGCGCGTTAAACTCTTCGTATACACCTGAAGTGTCACGCATTCGGGTCAACATCATCTTTGTCACATTTTTGCGTAGACCAAGTGTTTAATAAACTGGGCAATTTATTTGCAACCACCAAAATGGGAAGAAAGTGCAAAAGAAGCGACCATAAACATTTTTTTTTTGTTCGCACAACACTTTTTTTTACATCGAATACAAGAAATTTTCTCACGTAGCGATTCTGACGCGGGGTGCAGATGTAATTCGCGAAACACGAAAAGTAAGAACGATCCGACGAAGTCGAATCAAAGTCTAGTTTATGGCTATTTTATGATGTTAAATGTACGGCTTGATAATTCCGTAGTTTCGTTTACGAGCAAAAAGTGTCTCAAGGAGAGAAATAAATTATTGGGAGGGAAATTTTAATGTTCAAATTATATGGACGCGGGCGAAAAATATCAAGTTGTTGGGATTAATAGTGTGTTATTTATTAATCACATTAAGACTTAAGACTAAAGGATTTATAGCGCAAAAAATAAATACCGATTTATTGTCCCAACTAATTGTGTTCATTTTCAAACACGAAATTACTTTCAATCTTCTTTATGCGTTTTGAAATTTATGTATGTATTGTTCTAATAAATTTTTTATATAGCTCAGATATCCAATTAGAATGTGCAATTATAAATAATATATATAATTCTATTATTGTTTGCTTCTCCAATTATTGATGTGTTAAAAAATAATTAGTCTTGATTTATAAATGAAAATTGGCTATGATATATATTTTATCGGTGAGTCAATAAATTGACAAGCAACGGTTATGATAATTAAAGGTGCAAATAATTCACTGTCGCCCTTGCGCCAGTTTCCTGACGTTGACTGATCCTTACCACTCTTGGGTCAACAAAATAACGAGTTGCAAATTCAGTTGGGACTTGGCGCGTCACATCATACATTCGATACAACGTCAAATTAACGTTGGTAATGATGTTCATAATGATCTGACTTTTCCCGTTTGGTAAATAACTATTTCTATATTAATTGCGCAACTCAATCTCCCCATATCAGTTTGATTTGAAGTCTGTCAATTTAAAAACAGTTTTTATTTATCATCGTAATGAAATTTCCTTGATATTCCATAAAATAATCAAGCTTGGTTGAAAAAATAATTATTATCAAACTATTGATTTTGTGTCCGTGACAGTAAATTAAGAGCAAAGCAAAAATTTTTATTCGTTAAAAATTATTAAAATGAATTACTGACGTTGACATTGTGACGTGATATGAGAAAAACAACGGAAATTGTTTCGACGAATAGAAATTGAATTAAACCTGGGCTTTTTCTTCCAAACATGAAAAATTCCTCTCCAATTTTCATTTAAATTAAATACTTTCCGAAAATTAGCTCTTGATTAAATTTCTATATTTTCTCACCGGCTGAGATTTAAAGCTAAACAATTTTGTTTATTTTGCATTGAGAGTATAAAACAAAATAATTTTGTTTTATTAGTTTGTACGATACTTTCATCACCCTTGAATATACAGGCAATATAATAATAGCCTAGGTGGCAGCGTCATTATAAGGCATACAATATAAAAATTAATTAAATCACGGTGACGGTCCTTCTTTCAACGTGGCGCTTTCCGGATGGATACGCAGGTAAAAATTTATGCTGCATATATGTCGCATAAATGGCTCCATATATGCAGCATATATGCAGGTTATATGTAGCCATATATGCGGATATATGTTGCCATTTATGAACGACTATGTGAACCTCTTTTCGAGTATCTTATATTTTCAGTTATCAAGGTGCACTTGAGCTAACTCGTCTTGACTTGCTTTTAGAGAGGCGCAGCAGTTGGTTGAAAAAACGACTAATCAGCTTGTAACGAGGACTACACATTGAGGAAATTCAATTAAAACTTACAAATGTTACAAATGCATTAATTGGTTGCACGAAAGTAACAACACGTGTTTCATTAAATGATGAATAATCCGCAGCGAAAGAATGAGAGTGAGCAAGTTTTGTGCATGATTGTATATACACCGGTGGAATATATATTTTAATTGGGCAAAAATGGGCTTTGCATTCGCCTCGGTTGTATACTTGCCATATAATTGTATCAAATATATATTAGATGATAAAAGCGAATAGATATTATTATTGTCGATTATTAAAGTTTGGTCGGTGCAGGAAAGAGAAACTGGGACAAGAAGAGCAGAAGAGTCGACTCGTTATACGAGACGTATCGTTCCAATACCACGTTAACGAGTCCTAATGGGAGTTAGAAACGATAATCGTCGTCGCCGCGCGCGAGCGAGCCAAAGTTTTCTTTCTAATTAAGAAACAAATAACCAGACTTGACGGTGGCCCGGTTTCACGGCAGCTTCGTTAATAAACGCAGCCTTGTTATTAAGCTCGAAAATTAACGGTGACCCCGTGCGAGTGAGAAAGATAAAGGAGACGTCGCGAATCAACTCCATCTTGCTTATGTATTATCCGTGCGGTTCGCTTTAATTTGATGCCATCTGCAATGCACGCCGTGAATAAAGCCCGACATAACTGATTAAAAATATAATTACAAAACGCAACCTCAAGGATGCGTGTCCATCAAAATTGATTCGCAATTACACATTTGCATTGATATTAAATTAAAACCAGACCAGCTCAGTCTCGCTTTTGACTTCTAAATTTGGTGCATGGCACAGAGGGGACATACATTCAAAATCTGTACAGTAATTTTTCAATGCAATGTAACAATGCGAGTGATTCGAAACAATATTCAGAACAATGGGGGCTTTATCATAGTAACAGCAAAAAAATATTAATTGTGAAAAATGTTGATCCAATCAAAATTGTTACAATGCGTTTTTGAATAATTAATTCGAGACAAAAATTTTATTAGGAAATTGCTACATTCCTGTACAATGGAGCTTATTATTAACGTTTATTTAACCGTCTGCGAAAAAATGAAAAAAAAAAGAATTGCAGCGTTAAAAAATTTTTAACGTATTTTTAATAAAAATACGCACAATATTCTTTTAGTCCTCCGTTTATCCGGCATGTTTTCATACACGGATAATTTCATGTTTATTAATAAACATTATTCATATAACGTGCACGCGTACAAAATAAAGAACCAATTGAAGGGCCAAATTCAATAAGGGAACTAGCGCCCGAATAGCCTTTTTTCAAATTGAAAACGTATCGACAAAATTTTCAATTTCAATATGCTTTAAATAACCAAATTGTTTGTTATGATCTAAAGAACAATTTGGCTACTTAGAGTATATCGAAATCAAAATTTTTCTTGATACTTTTTCAATTTGAATAAAGGCTGTTCGAGCGCTAGTCCCCGTATTGAATCCGACCCTTCAATTTATAATGTGCATTAACTTATTGCCCATTCATTATAGAATTACCAATGATACAATTTCTTTTTGTTTAGTCCAAACGATTGAAACATTTTTTGGCATTTTCACCTAAAATTGCTTTAATAGTGAGTACAAAACGTTCAAAAATAATCCTTTACTGTGTTCTTTCGGAAATAATCACTTCACCCTGAAATTTAAACAAGATTAATTTGTTCAATTTTATTCAGTTCAAGTCAAAGACTATTTATTATCAGCTGTCATGAATGCAAATGCCAAAGCTTTGGTTCGATTCTGAAGGTAACATGCGAACACTGATATCAATTGGTGGTTGTTCGCTGTTTTCAATAATGCTCGAATACATCGCAAGAACGATAAATCCTCCTCGTGTGTAGCGTCACGCTGGAAGTTAAGCTTGTTTTGTGCGTGAAAACAAGTCTATCGAATTTGTGGAGCTATATAGGCCGACGAATCCATGCGGGTAGACAGCATCAAACTACGATTTGGTATTTAGTCACCATTATGGGTGCATTAGCTCTGATTACCCGCGCAGCAACCCCCGTCACAGTCGTGCAGACGTACAGGAGGACATCCGTGTGAGCTCACGTACGTTTCATTTACTTGTACACGTGTTGATTGATGGGCTTATACTTGTGCGGTTTACGTACTCGTAATATGAAGTTCGTAGATAACATATCAGATCACCAATAAACATATTGGCAAAAGGTTAATTGAAGTGAAATGTTTTTGTACCTCTCAAACGGTTTATAACAAAAATTCCTCACAAGTCAGAGAAATTATTATTTTAAAAACGACCAAGCACAATATAACGACGAATTTCTTTTTACTGCGTTGGTTATATATGTTTTTTAGCAGTGTATTTTTTGTTAAAAAAAATTGTACTTGTTTGTCAACAACCAACTTTTTGTTACGATCTTCATTTCAAAACCTCATTATCGCAACTAATTAAAACGAAACGAGGACGTTCAAGTCTTTAGCACATACGACTCAATATTTAATTACCACTCGGCACGTGAGTTCTTTTAATCTTGCGAGTGCAATATCGTGCGATTTTTGTTGTTTGATGTCCAATCGTCCGATCTCGTCGTTCGCGTTGCCGTTTCGTTCGTTGATCTCGCTCTTTCTTTTCCGTACGGACAAAGGTCACGGGCCAGAACTCAACGCTATACTTATGGGCCTCGGAGCTCATCATCTCACAGACATTTCATTATATGAATCAAGCCTCCCGCCACTATTTTTCCACTCCTGCTTCGTGCCGCGAAAAGATGTAATACAAGTGCGAGCGAAGAGGTGAGACAGAGAGGCCAAAGAATTGAGTAAGAGAGACGGACGTGAAACGAGTTAAATAGCGACTCTATCCATCTCGCGATCTGTGATTGGCTCAGACTTAATTTCCGATTGGAATTTTTCGGTGGGATAGCACACGCGCTGAGAGAGTTCACGGGATGTACCCGTGGGATTTTCAAAACATTTTAAATCACTCCTTCCGAATGTATATCTAGTCATTAATTCGCACGTAAGTCCAATTATTCCGTGTTTATTTTTTTCTGTCCTATAGACTTTCGTGCTCAGACACTCTACTTAGATCGGCTCATCATTTGATTTCGGCGGCTCGCAATAATTTTAATGCTACAATTTAATTCAGTGAAATTTAATAACAAACATTTTGAAGAAACAAAAAGAACAGTATGATTACGTGTTTATATGTAACCAACGTATCTTTTAAAACTCGTTTTAAAATAAAAATCATTAAAAATTGTCCAGTAAAATGGCAGGATGAGCGATATGAGATTCACCCTCGATGAACTTTTGTCGCGGTAAACTTTTAGTCGTCGCCATAAATTGATCAACCCTTAACTTGACATCGTCCGATAATTTAGTCGTATCTCTTTCGTGGTGGTCGGGGGGCGGCAAGGAGAGACTCCGGTGGCAAGTTCCCTTGCAACTGCGCCCCCTGCGGATCGGAAGTCAAAAAATCGTCCTCACAAATCACGTGGCACAATGGCTCGATTGTGTGCAGCCACCCCCCGACCCCCATCCTGACGTCCCTCCGGGTACCTACAAACAACCAAGGTCCTAGCCCCTAACTAACTATGGGAGCCACGTTACTCGCCCGGGACAGGAAGGAGAAATCTATTGCCGGAAGTGAATATATTCACCGCGACTCCGGACTGGATGTGTATACCAGTGTCTGTATCTATACTTATATGTGTGGCAGTGTCCGGGCTGTATTCTATGGAAATTTTAGACCACAAAATCTTTGTGTCATCTACGACAAATGAAAGAAGTTGGGCCAACTTGCATCATTTGATCCACATTCGACGTAACGAACAAATACACTGATAAAAACCTGAAAACAAAAAATCATCCATTATTAATTCTGCATTGATTTCGGTTATTTGTTTGTTCAAGAAAAATACTTATAGAATATTTTGTTTTTCAAATGAAAAATTTTGTCACGGAATCATGCCAGGAAGATCATCTGACATACAACATTCCAGCCTGATTTTATTAAAATACATATTAAAACCTAGTCTTGTTATAATTTTCAACTAAAATTCAATTCTTAAGTAAAGTTTACAAGACCGCTATTTTGTTGGTAATTGTTTTTTTATTCATCGATAAAATTAAAAAAAAAGATTTGCAATATTACAGCTGAATTGGATGTGATGTCTGCAAAAAGGTGCCGTCTGGAATTGAGGAACACTCTCAAGGACAGTTGACTAAACAATCTTTTCATAATCCTACACAAATCTGAATGTTGTAAAATGCAAAAAGTGTAAACGCAGTGTACGGGGGACGCTGCACACACGCTGTATGCACGTGGTCACGCGCGATCCTTTAGCGAGCACTCATTTAGTATGCCAAGACGGATTTCAAAGTCTACCCCCTATTTATTCAAGTGTATTTCGACACCTTAGAAGCACTTAAGAGGCTCTCACGACCGTCGAAAAGTCAATAGATCCCTTGGGAGTGCCAACGAGCGTCTTCGTATACACATAGCCAAAGATCAAACAACAGGAGTAGTGCATGGAGCCGAACGTAAGCCAGTTCAGAGCTTACAAGGGATCGATTCGGCTCTTTTATAAGAACTAAAAAGACACGTCGCGCGTGATGTTCTTTAAAGACTCTTCGTAAGGTGCAGGCCTTCCAGATTCAAATTAAGTCACTTAAAAAAAGGTCAGGTTAATATACAAAATGGTACTGGAAAAATGTTAAACCTGACTATATAAGAGTGCTTAGAACTAACAATATTTAAATCTACAATTATTATTTTATATATTAAAAGTGAAGTGTATGAGTATATTAAAAAAATGATTGTTTTTTAAAAAAGTGCAGTCTATATAAATAGTAAAATTATCATTTCATTTTAAATTTCGTTTACATGTTATTTGTGTAATGATACTTTAGATAACTTATAGTTAAGAAAATCGGTAATCGGTGTACGTTTATTTTTGATAAAAGTATTCCCGTGTACTTTTATTGTAGCCAAATTCAACCTCGGACAACTAGACACGTTCCCTTTATTACAGTTAATAATCCCCTTAATAGAGGTATTGCATAATACCCGAAATGAACGGATCACGAAAAACATGCAAGGAACACACGAGCACCGTGATGGCCATCAGTCATGTGGCATCAAAAAATGACGCTCGCCGAAAAAGCTTCTCGCGGCACGTAAATTCATATGTTGGAGGATAAAAATGATTACTCGCGCCCGTTCATGTGTTTACACGAGCGTATACGTGTAGCAGGCTCGGCTGTTAGTGCGATGTTTTGTAATTTAAATTAATTGAAAAATATGCAGTGTGTGTTGTCCGATCACACTCCGCACTCGCCCACGTAACGGCATCTGTCTACGTGCCGGAAACAAAATGTTTGGGCTTGGACCAATCATTCGCGCCATCCGGCAATAACTTATTGGTTTTTCGCATATGATTTGATTCATTATCATTCCGTTATTTATATTTGTCCGACAAATTGCGCGCCGCCAAGCGAGTGAAAAAAAGTCATGAACGAGTACGCGAAAAACATTAAAATCGAGATTACAAACTACAATGCGAATTAAGCCGTGCGTTACATTTTGTGTATTGGTACATAGGGACAGACGCGATCAAGTATAGGGGGCGTTTCACGGATCAGTTAATGTATAAATATTCATAATATCGAGAGCCCTGTGCAAAATATTTTGGAATAACTTTGTGAAAAACGGGGCGCGTCTGCTTGACCAAATTGTTTTCTGAAATTATTTGGATATGTTGCATTTTTGTTTGCCCCATGCGTTCATTATTTTTAATGCCGGTGCATAACCCAGTTGTTTGAAATATTTTATGATCCCCATTTTGATTATTCCATTTTATACTTTTACAGTATCGGAGCGAAATTTTTTGCTGACATAAATTTACAGCTCTGATATTCAATCGCTGTGTAACTGTTTGGCGATCTTATTTTTAAATTTCTATTTTCGGAACAGACGCATACGTTATGCCAATCATTGTTCGCTAAAGTCTGTTTTTTTGCTCCGATCTCTGATTTCAGTCTGATAATCGTATTAATGTATGCCCTGTATAAGTCCGTTCGCCAGTTTCAAATGCACGCGTTTTTATTTTTTATTTTTTTTACCGTGGACTGTTCTGATTCAGCAATTTTTATTTGAAACGTTTTCTATGATTATTTTAATATCAAAAATATCTACCAATGGTTGAAATTCAATACACTGGGTTTAATCATTTTTAATTCATGATTTTAAGTCAAATTTTCTACTGATTAAAATTTGACAGACTGCGTAGAACTGTTTTTACTCTGCTTCAATCGATGGCAGCATTTAATTAAATATTTTTCAATCAAATCACGTTCAAATAAAAGATGTTAATATTAAATGAATATTGAATGAACAATACAATTTACCTGTAACATTCCACTGTCCTGATTAAATTTGAAACAGGCCTTCGTTTTCATACTAATCAGTGCGATATTTTTTGCAGTGTTAATTTTGTTATGTCTACCCGCAAGAACAGGCAGACGTTATTGTTTCCAAGGAGTTAAGAGTGCGCAATTTGTCGACGCAGTCAAATTTTTGAAAGGTCCCATTGTTTGTTGAGTCTCGGTCCCGATAATGGGCCCATTCATGAGCCCATGACTGGACGTTGTGTGAGCGCTACGGATGAATTTTTCCCTTTCGGGCGACTTCTCTCACCGATTCTTGCGTCCCTCCTAACGTCTCTGAATGCTTCGACTATTTACACTCACAGTCCATGTGGGCGTTGCTTTTGCTTGTCAATGCATCCTCTCATCATGCTGTAATAAGATATTTCAATTAGTTAATTATAGACGTTAACACCATTGTCAAAAATGTTAATCGATGAGCAAACGATAAAAAATGTTGATTTTCATAACAAAAAATCAAAACCTGATTTATAAAATAGTACAAACATCATTAATTAATGCTATCATTGAATTGAGTAGAAATTAATTAAATAATGATTTAATCGATTTCATTTTAGAAATACAAAATTCAGCATCACTTTGGGAAAGAATGCCTCTTTTGTGTCTTGTATCAACTGATTGCAATAAACGCGTGTATCGAAAAATTCAATTTCGCCGCCATTGTTCTTTACGCGACGACAAATTAGTTGTAAACAAACATTAATTTCAATTCCGAAATTATTTTTGGACAAAATAACTGTCGTTGAAAAATTATCTCCAATTTCAAACATGGAGTTGGACCGATTCAATGAGCAAACAAGATGAAATCGAGGGATTGAAAATACGTTAAAAACTCGGTTTGCCAAAAAAATGATATAAAAATTTGATTTCACAATCGGAGAGAGTGAAACTAGAGCACTATTTTGAAAGCAAAATTTTTGCCGTGCCAACTTGTGTATTCTTTAGCGGAGAATTCTCTATTTATACCGAGTGGATCTAACTTGCCGATATCTCGTTTAAATCGAGGCCGCTCGTAGACACTGGGTAAAAGTCTCGTCGGAAGAATTTCGCGTCCGGTTCTTCTCCCGCGTGGCGTAGAACGAGGCGCTTTAATCATTCACGAGGATCTATCGGCGACTGTGCCTTTAAACGAACCGACAGAAATTCGTCCGGACGGTCAGCGTCCGAAATTTAAATCCTCTCAAATATTGAGAGTGCATCGCCAAATGCGCGCCTACTGTCCCCTCGCCCGTCTCGCTGGACCCGTTCTCTGCCTCTTGGCTCGTTTGCTTTTCTTCCGTCCACGTCGACGCGCTGAATTATACATGCCTTTGCCGACGTACAATTATGCATGAAATTGAGAATGTCCTCCGAATTTTTCGCAATTACCTGCGGGATACCAATTGTATGCCGCCGCTGACTAATGAGCAGAAAAGAATTGTCAGTCGGAGTTCCGTATTGTAGTGCGTGGCAATATGCATTTCGTTACGGTTTCGACTGGTACGATTCACGTTCAACAATAATTGTAAAATTGAATGAAAAATTAGACGAAAAAGAGAACAAAATATCCTGGATGAATAAAATTTCAAAGCGACATTTTGTCAACAACATTTTGAAACCGCACTGAAACTCAGTTTTTATCATTCTCAATATATGAATAATACTCTGATTCAATATATATTATTTAGATATTCTTTGATTGGTGACTCGTCATTCAATTAGACTGTTTAAGCAAATGTATTTGCAAATGATATTATATACGTTTCATCTATTGTTGTCGTAATTAGCTTCTGTCAAAGACAATCTGCAAACACGACTGAAGACAGCCTCGCGTCCGTTATGAGGTTCATAACGTGGCTAGAATACGATACAGTGCGGGTACCCGAGCAATAACTTGGCCAGGCCGTAATTACTTTAATTAATTAGGAAATGCGGCTTCGTGGAAGTCTGATCTTGTGACGTGCGCAGCGTGTATCTCCCAGCTGCGCTCTCTGTGTTACAATGGTCTTCTGTATGGATCTTCCTATAAGTGTACATATATACACATTGAGTCGCTTTGGGCGCAGTGCAAACATTCTGGAGAATCGCCCTAACATTTACACAAATAAATATATCTTGAGGATTTGTAAATTTATACCAAACAATGAAACATTTAGTAAATCTTAAAATCTTAATATCAAATTTAATTTGTATCATTTTTTGTTATTAAAAATTTACATTTCAATTTGAAACATTTGAAATCGTTTTATAAGTTTATCCGAATCACAATTGTACAAAAAGTTCTTTTCTTAATTTGATTTAATGAAAAAATACATTTATTCAGTATTCAAAGTTTTTTATGAATGTTGTTTTTTAAAGCAGTAGATGAATTAGTATAAGACTCTTTTGTTACATAAAGCATCAGTAACATTTCATGCGACAGCAAATTTACAGAAGAAGACTTGTTTTAAAGAAGACAACAACTACAGTATTTCGGATCGAGACAGACGAGAGAGAGGCTACAGGGAGTGGGTCTGGCTACAGTGGTATTCCAACAAAAACAAAAATCTGCGGTGCATTATACATCGCTGTTGGTACTGTAACGTCTTAAACGGTCCCATTGACGATGAATGGTACACATTGTATCATCATGCACACTCCATTTCATGGTTCAAGGCATTGTTCGGAACTGCGCTTGGTTTCAAATTCATCAGTTTCAACTACACAGTCAAGAAATGAACTTTTCATCCTGCAAGTCGTCAAAAACAAAAATGCTGAAAAATGATTTCGCTGAAAACAAATATTAAAAAACAATTATTAGTTTTTGCATTGACAGTCAATCATATGAGTATTTCCAATTTCTAAAGGTCTTTTTATTTTCTTAACAAAAAAGGGAATCTGAACATTGATTAAAATGTTAATCAATCTTTTATCGTTTAATAAATCAGAGTCGCCTCGATGTATCAAATGAAAATTTCTCCAACAAGATGAACAATCAGTAATCATGCGGAGAGTTTCAAGAACCCGGCTAATCTGCTCTAATCTTAATTAAAAATCTCATATTTTAATCATAGTTTTAATTACGCCCAAAGAAATACGATTTGCGTAATAACGTGAACGAATAATAGCAAAACGCGCAGAGGCCGCGGTCAGCTGCTCACGAACAAATTCATTATTTGTACGGGTGTTGACAACAGAATGAATTGTTATTTTATTTGTCAAAAATAAATGTTTTCAAGTCAAGTTGTATATTGATTGTTTCATATCCGCTGGTGGTATGACGTGAACGTTCTTAGCGTCTAAGCTCTGACTCGCGTTCTTCTTGTTCGCCCTACTCTCGTTCTCTTTCACTTTCACGGTCCTAAATTTAATTAAATTTCACGGTTTTTCGCGATTAAGGAACCACGTCGGCGCCGGAGACGGCAGTGTTGTGAAATTAGTTTTGTCGAGGTAATGAATTTCGTTAATTATGCTCCACGTTTCCGGATCAGAGGGACGATTCGATTACGAGATCCTTGATCGGGCTGCGATTACTTCGTATTTGTTCACTACATGAGACTTCTGATAATCAACCAACTATTCGTGAAGCATTTTGCACGCGGAGAAAATGAAATTTTACTTAGAGCGGCAGATTGCGACTCGGGCTGTTATAGTTTTTAATTGGAATGCTTGCGTTGCAGTGTCTGATGGGAAGCTTGATAATGAAGTTAATTGATTTTTTAGCTACTTGGAAAACAATTATGAATACGTACCACGAAGTCAGATATTCAATTCATTCAGCTTTTCATTGTTTTTATTGTTTCTACAAGATAAAATCAACAAAAAGTTTCAACAATGAAACTAATTAAAAATGTAAAACAAATCATATCCTTAAACTTCTTTTTTTTCGTGGTCCAAAAAAAATGTACCAAACAAGTTTTTTATTACAAAATTTCTTATAATTAAAAAATCCAGATCTAGAATTAAACAACTTAAAATGTTTGATTAGTTAATTATAAGTCAAGTTGCTGTAAGGTTTTCTTGTCATTTGATACAGTAATACGTTTCTTTGGTGTAAACTGGAGTAGATTATTACTGAAGTATAGCCGCTTACACAAAGAAAGTCACACTTGCATCTTAGTGCTGATTAGCTATGGCAGTACTGGGGTTTCGTTTCCCTCAGAAGAAGCCTTCTCAATTACACGTACCTTCTAACTATATATGGACCATAAAGACATGATCCATGTCCTATTACTGACAAAAAATTATACTTTTTTTCATACAAAAACACAGACAAATTAAATTTTACCTGTAAGAATAACTTTTTGCATAAATAAATATTATGATAAATATTACAAATATGACTCGAGCTCACTTTTTATAATGCTCGGTCAGAAATAAACTGTACCGTGTTTGGTGATTATACCAACGATAAATTATTTTCACGTTCGATGAAACGAATAACAATCGATGCATTGATATGCAAAATCGTGGACCTTTTTTTCCCCCAACGATACATTAGTAAATTCTTGTCATAAATAACGAATTGCGTTATTTCGCATTTTAGAACAAAATTGTACACAAAATTTATTTATGTTCGGGCCAAAAGTAATGCAGAGTATGTGTTTTCTAGATCCGCTTTTCAGTAATTTATATATTCGTAAAAGCAACATTTTTCATTTTTACCGTCAGATATACTCATGTTTTTATAACTTGCAAAAACACGCTGGCTCAATATTTCTTTTACATACACTGTGAGGCACGCAAAGCCAAAGAAGGATTAATTGTTTTGTGGATTAATAAAACAAAATTTATCTCAATGTTGTTACCGGTTTATAACAAAATCATAATTTTCAAAGCATCTGGATCGTCAGCTCAAGGCAAATGGTGCGCAATCTTGATGATTGTTTTTATTTTGTCCGGTTCAAGTAATGTCGTTTCGAGAATGTTATACCAACTTTAAAAGGGTGCCTCAAAGGGATGTGGATAATTGCAATTAATTCCCGATTGAGGCGGACGTGTGCGGTCGTGGCCCAAAAGCTTGTCAAAGATTCTATAATGCAGCGCGGTGTGCAATTCTAAGCAACCCTTTATCCAGCCACCCCTTGCATCATTTGATATACCCTCACCAGATGATAGCTGCCCTATTCTTGCCACCTCTCCGTACGTATAAGACTCCGGTCCAATTACCTCCTTGCTACACCGTGCTGTCGTGGTAGGGGTTTTGCATGATAGTTAATTACACCCCCAGAACCCTTCGACTAAGCCTTCTTCGACGTGCGCTGCCACCCACGCCTCCCCCACCCCCCTTCTGAAGTGTTTCATTCGTCTGAACTCCTCGCACCGCGCGCCCCGTCAGGTCTCTTCCCGCCGCTGCTAATTACTATTTTTAAAACATTAAAAGTAAAGTTTGTTAAATGAGTGGGAGTTAATTATGAAGCTACCGGGTTTGAGGTAATTGGAGCGAACGACAAACAAAGACTCCACGCTTCAGCTCTCTTTCTCCGCATAGTTTTGCTGGAGCACCACTTTATGTCTCGCTTCGCGGCTCTCGTTCTCTGCCCGAACTCGCCGCGCACTTTATTTTCATGGCGCATTTCTGATCTATCCACCATCGTTAAGTCCGGACCAGATTTTTTTTTCTTTATTCGACACTGCCAATTACGAGTGGCCCCCGGAGGTGGGGGGATGTTTAAAGTCGGCCGGGCTCGGCATGATTAGTACGTATACGCGTGTAACTCGGCTGACTGAAACCATACCAAATTTGTGGGCTTTTGATAAAGGCGATCGCGGAACGAAGGATAATTTTGTAGGCATAACGAAGCTGCAATTTGGATCGCGTTTGTGTGTTTGTACGAGAGCCCGTGTGTGCGTGTGTTTGTGAAATTTCTCGCGCTGTTGAATTCATATCAGCATCGGTACATATTTCGTTCCATTTATTAAGCCATAAAAATTTCATTAGATTTTACTCACCGTTCGAATTAATTGAATACAACGGCCGAAGGATGAATGTTTATTTCACTCCAAACGAATGGGTTCAATCAGTTGGTATAGGTTAAAGACTTTCAACGCTACCATAAATCCTGCAACTGAGAAAAAAAAATTTATATACTTTAAGTATCGATTACCTAAATTAACTTTGCTCGCACTGCGTTGCAAAATGTTTCAATTTTTTGGAATAATTGAAATATACATTTTTCTTGTGATACTATTATCCTTATCTATTAATCTTTGAATTAATATTAGGTAAATGGTCAATCATGGTCAACTCGGTAATTCATTTTATCAAAATAAGGTTATAATCAGTTTTGATTTATAATTTAATGAATCTTTAATCAAAAGCAGTGCTATTTTATGCATAACGGTTACACTTGAATTGATTAAACGATGTTGGCTGACCAGGAACACTTTTCTCAAAGTCAAAGATGAGTGATTTGAAGAAACCAACTTCATTGGTTATGATGAAAAATGTCACGTTACATTCAGCCTGATGGTTTCTCGCTTCCTTGAACGGAATGCGCAGAACCGGTTTGTTTTATCTAAACTAATCAATTAATGTTCAACATTTTTGCAACGATTCTATCGTCCATCGACACGGGCATGCTGGCAGAAACGTTGCCTCTGATTTGACGTATATATATACACACTGGGCTGACGGTGTGTGCCCTGGGAAAAACATCGCGTTACATCAAAGAAGGCAGCAAGTAATATAAATATTGTCAGGCAAAATCATGATCTCGACGGCGTTGTTCCTAAAAGGAGTGCCGAGTTTTACGGTTATTAATTACTTGATACCAGAATACTGCATTAACGCCCTTCCACTTTACTGCGTGCAACATACACTCTCTCACAGTGTTTCGATGCTCCATGCAGATTTATAAGTTATACAAGGACATTGCCCCAAAACGTCAACTCAATTTGATGTTTGGATCATATTAAAATTTTAAATAAATTAATTCAATTTTGTCTGTACAGATTTTTAAATTAGGCAAAACTTATTGACATTTTTATCTCATATGACTAAAACTTAATTATAATTTAATTCATCAACATCATCTTGTTTCAATATTCATCTTCAAGTGGTACTGATTGTATTTCTCTTAGATCAAAAGAAGAAGATATATTTTAACATCACCGAGATGGAGCTATAATAAAGTCAGCGACGCATTTAGATCATCGTTTGGCGGTTGGAATGACGCGTCCATTAGGTAACTCACACCCCGTCGTTCAATGTGAAAAATGATACGGTTTCTTAAATATAACAATCGGCACATCTTTTCCGCTATTAGAGTGTGTTGCGTTGCAGATTCCCAGACGGCTTGACTCCTGATCCCATGCTATAAGTTGTCGCTCGCTTATACGTTTGGTGCATTTCGCTATTTCCGGCGCCATCAGTCAAGGCCAGTTACGAAGAAGACGTCAAGTGCACACACGCCTTCGGACATACTTCTTCCACGGACTGAGTATTTCGAGTTATGCTTTTACACAAGTTTCTATTTGCGACTCTGTCTTTCGTCAAATTTTGTCTTCACGCTATTTATCACTGCCGATTTGTGAGCCCCACTTTTGACATGGATATGTCTTACCGCCGGGGGTCATTCCACGAAATTGTGGCGTTATGCCAGAAGTGTCACGCTGGAGCGTTACGATGGCTCCGGGGCCTCAGCCTTGGGGAGGGGGCAATGCATTATATTAATGATTGAAAATAAATTGACAGCAACTATGATAATTGATTAGCACTACATATATATGTTCGAATTCAAAAATAGACATTAGTGTTCTGATTTTACTTTTTTTGTTTTTGTATTACTTGCTTTTGTTTTACTATATGTCATGTTTATATTTCGACAACATGTTTTGTGGATAAACTCTATAATTCTATTATTCTTTGTCATTTTCAGTACATTGTTTGAATATTAAAAATGATACAGTTTGACTCCTGAAAATTCTAAATACAAAAATAACACTCGTTTGGGTTGGAAAGAATACTTTGTCAAGTTTCTTTATAATAAGCTTTTTGGATCTACTACATCTGAGGAAGAGAAGTTGTCAATGCAATAACTATTTTATTTCTCTAAAGCGTGTTTTGTTTCCAAGGGCGACAGCCCTTGGGAAGAAAATACGCTCAAGGAAATAAAAATAGCTGAATTCCCGCTCTAGTGGTATGAAAAGCAACTTTTTGTATTTTATGAAATCGCGTCATGGAATAGTTCAATTGAATTTGTCAAGGATCGTCAAATTAGGCTTATAACAAATATATATAGTTACACGTCCTGTCAGACTTAAAACGCTCGATAACAATTTGCCAAGATTGTTAAGCTAGCGTGAAAAATTGATGTAAAAAGGCTTTCCAATACGTTTTCTTAGAATAGGCAAGAACAGAGCTTGATGCATGTGTATGAGCTTCAACGCACTTGTTTTTTGTCGTTGTGTTTAGTTAATAGCCAATGTTCCATCGTGTATTTCCTTTTGTAGCTCTTTGGAATTCATCCTGTCTGTACAAAACATTTCCTGCAAATTTAATCAAAATCAGCTTACATCTTTTCATTGGCACCTCTTCTTCTTGGCTTTCTTTTTCTCTAAGAGTCAATCTTTTTTCTATCTCAAATCATTTAACGATTTTGCATGATTTTTTTGCACGGCGTGACAAAACAGAAAAATTTGAAATTACGACTCTCTCCAATTTACAAACAAGCACCTTTCATAGTTGCTGCAAGCCTCAGCCCAGCGGTAATTTTTTGCTGTGTTAAATCCACGACTAACGATCTATTATATACGGATAATCGGTCACTGACGCTGCCACAAAAAACGCCGTTGTAAACTCGAATTTTTGCGACAGTGTCGGTAATGACTATGAAATTAAATGAAATTAACGGACTTGGAGTTATTGAACAGTGTAATTTTTTTGATGCCCGTACTTTTTATTGCACGTTTTGTTTAGGGTGCATGAAAAAGACGACGCGATCGAGACTTTTTGCTGATTTGGAAACGAATTTTTGTGTCTAGCAGATTGTAAAGAAATTATCGTTTTTTTGCTATGGAAATGTCGCGAATGACAACAAGTGGGTAAATAAATAAATGAATCAGTTAAACAAACATTCGTTCATGTATACCGAGCTGCTGAATTGAAGAGACGTAAGTGTAGCTGGACATGGATCGATCGATCGGCGGATCGATCGATCACTTCTTATTCACATCGATTTGCCGATAGGATGGTCAGGCCCTTCGAGTACATCCATTAGCTTTTATTTGTTTGGACAGGCACTCGCAGTTGTGTCTCAAAGCTGATATCTGAAAAATAAACGAACGTGAATGGACGTTGCAATCGGTTTGTTGACTATCTGTGCACCGCCATCGCGCGATTCTGTCGTTTGAGGCTAGGAAGATTAGCATCGAAACTTCAATTTGTTCTCGAGGATCTGTATAGATACAAAAGTCGCGCTTGATAAATCAGCAGGATTACTCGTATACGATATTGTGGATTACGGAATTTTATTATTTCACATTTTTTCAATAGTGAGAGTGAAAATTAAGGCATACTCTGGAGATGATAGTGAACAAAAACAGATCAACGTATGATTATTAAATTTCAATTTTTTCTCTCATGTCATATAATTATAAATAATTTGTTGATACCTTTCGTGAAACAGATATTGCAATAAGTGTAAGTCAATGTATAATGACTTCTGATTCAACTGGGAAAACGAGAATCGCCATTTTTATCAACATACCTACAAAGTTAGCTGACGTCTATAAAGAAGATACGAATTAAAGGCACGATTTGAAGTATCAAAAAATCATCATTAAGAGCTCCTTATAAATTTTAACGGGACTGAAATAAGCTTGTAATTTTTATTAAATCCTTTCGAGTCCTTTCAAATCCTACTTCCAGCTATACGCGGAGATAATTCAAACTCTTTCGAACAACGTTTAATCCCCAATAAAAATAGTCAATTAAAAATATTTGAAACCCGTTCCATTAATTATAAACGGCTTCTTGGAACTGGGATTGTCATACGGCGAGGACCGTTTTTTAAGGCCATGAATTGAAAAATCGTACGAGGTCAAATTAAGAGACGCGCGAAATAAAAAAGGCGACCCCTTGATATACGCGTGAGTTTATTAATGATCGCATACAAATGTAGTGAGCGTGAAAGAAGACCGGATGAGAGAAAGCGACCGCGGAGGCAACATGATTAGAGAAAGAATATGAAAAGCGAACCGAACGATTGGCCGGAGTGTCGCGGTTAAGTGGCTACATAGGTTTGAGATTAGAAAGAAGACCTAGCGATTTAAAAGCTGTCATTCGAGTCGAAGATGTTTACGTATTGGGAATGAGAATGTTAAACACACGTTATTCTCGCGGCGAGGTCCGCTATTGCGATCCGGCCTCCTCGGACCAACAAACGCACACACATTAGTGCTTGCGCGTACCGCTCGCACACATTCGCGCGTTCCGTTCTCTTAACACCGCACTTTACTTTGGCGCAAATTAATTGGCAATCTCCGGGGACCGTGGGGTTAAGTGGCTTTTTATTTCCATCGGCCGCCCACGGGCACTACATTATGCGACATTCGAACGTGTCGTATACATAAGTGGATCCGTTAATGCACCTCTCGAGACTCTCTTTCGTACGATCGAATATTACGACACTTTTCGCGAAGTAAAACTCATTATTTTTCGCTGTTGCGAAAGCAAAGCGAACGAGAAACGTCCCCTTTCATCATCACGAATCACCGGCTAATGCGTTTTCAATTGAGACCGCTCGCGTTTCCTCGGACAACGTCTGTCTCCATCGGCATTCACTTTGACTTGACTTTTATATTCAAAACTTTTGAACTGTTGCTAAATTTTATTGCACGTCTGTCTGTGATCGTGTAACTTCTTCTTTTTTTTTTGTTTTGAAATTCATGTTTTTTACTTTCTTATCTAGATTGCATGTTTTATTTTCTCTTTGCAATAAACTTAGCTGAATGTTAAAGCAAATTCTTGTTGCTGTATCAAACCAATAATTCAGTGCTCTTATAGACACTACATGTGATGTAAATTATCGTACGAATGAATTATTCAGATGTAATCAGAATCTGATACACCTATCATGTCTTTAATTTCGTGCCTATAAATGAAATTTATAACGTGATGTACTTAGATAATTCTATAGCTCGTGGGGCATCTCATACCGTGCTCGTGATCGAAAAAAGAGCTTTGTTATCAAGAGAACCATCGACAATAATTGGTAATCGTGTTTTCGGTAACATCAATAAACCGGTATTCGTAAATTGGTGCTGACATTATTGATTTGGAATTGGTGGGATAAAGCTTGAAAATTATACCTGACGAACACACGCTGTATATTATCGACGAGAATAATGAATGAAATTTATATTTAGGTTGTCGACCTATAACTTGTTATTCACTTTGGCGTGGAGTTGAAGCTGTTTTGCAATCTCCAAAGTTGTCGGGTCCGCTGGTTTCGGAAACGTGATTCAGTTGTTTTTAGAATGACAGAATTCAAATTTCAAAATGTCCACCGATTCGTACAAATAGAAATTACAAAATTTATGCGATAATTTTTTTTTAACTTTGCATCCTTGTTGTCAAGCTTAACCTCATTTTAGAAAGATTTTAGTCGAGGATAGCAATCGACTTGACCATCTAAGGCGAGTGCATTGGCAAATTTGGTGCAACTTGTAGCGAGGAAAGCCAACGTGTATATGTAAGATATTGTCCCAAACAACCGAGCATGGAGTACGGCAGGTAGACACGGTCCTGTGGCAACACCGGCGAACCTCGATAAGCATTCGGATTAGCGTGACGCCTCGAATGTGTTTACGTTTAATTACGCTAAGAGTCTCCATTAAGCTGGACCGTTGCCAAACTGTGCCGTTTTACCAAACGCGGGTGTGCTCACTTAACATTTTTCATTTCCTTTTTATCAGCCTCTTGCGAAATGCTCTTGCAAGCACTTCTCTTCTTTTTAACTTCCCATTACCCGCGTTTTTTCTCTCTTTAATCAATTCAACGAAAGATTCTTCGTTCAAACACTTCTCAATTAATACGAATGCCTTTGATCGTATAATAGCTTTTAATAAATTAAGTTCATACTACGGAATCATCGCTTCTACAACTTACAACATTTTATCACATTTCAGCACGTTTTAATAATTTACCCATCTATATATTTGTGAATGTGATAATTTGGTATTTAGATAATATGAAATTGTTTTTTTTTTTTCCACTTCTGATGACTACTATAGAATTATCAAATATTTTACCATGAAATGAGATGAAAAACAAATTTAACACTGTTGGATTGTCTTGAAAATCAGTTAATTTTCGATAACTGTATTTCCATTAGATGAAGCGAGACAATGGAGCAAGGGTTAACGAAATTGAAAAGCGCTTTTAAGCTTTTAGTCGCGGAAATATATCGTTAAGAAAACGTTTTAGTAGATTTAATTTGATGTAGCTGTAACGGAGAAAACGTTACGATTTCGGTGCAAGGGGTAGTGACCCTGTAAACTCCTCGAGGCAGGATGAAAGTTCATGCCGAGGTGACGGCAACACCAGTTATTAAGTAGATCCTACATCAGAGGATGAATATTTAAGACATTCAACAAGTTGCGGATTTTTCTTTAATCAAAACGCCTCGATCTTTTATTGCAGATTTTTTACGCGTTTAATGGAATCATTATAAGTATGCTGTATAATTTTTTAAATATAATATTGCCTCTGATCCTTTTGACACTCGTGAAGTGAAATAACTAAAATTTATATTTATTAATTCTAAAGATGGAAATGACTTTTGAATGAAAATATAATTTTCTGCTATTCATGTTTGTGTTGAACGTTAGTTTCTCAATATTTTTTAAAATATAAATTACAATTATCAAACAAACGCAGTCTTTAATCAACAACTATGCCAATTAAAAAGGGCTGTATTGGTATATATGGAGTATTTGATAGCAAAGATAATTACAATTATACAAGATATTAATCAAATTTAACATGTATAATGGTGAGACTCTGTTTTACTCAGTAGGAAATTAAACTGAATTTTAGGTTCAACTTTGATTGTAATTCTGCAACTAAATTTAATTAGCGTATTTCATAACAGAGGATAATTAAATTAATAATTAATTATAACGGAGTAATTAGATAAAACTCAATAAGTCTTCAGATAATTTTCAGTTTTTGAATATAAAAACATATTCATGCCAACTCTGTGAATAATAATTCGAAAAATAAAAGCGTTTAATTTTTTTCAAACGTTTCTTCCATTTCATTCGTTTGTCAGAATGAAGACTTCAAAATTCCAAGTCGCGATGATGCGGTTTGATCGTTTTCCATATTTTCATCAATATGCCAAATAACGGTTAACTTGACAGCAAAATCGTGATAGCAATCACTGAAATGGAATTTATTTTATACCAGTCGTGAAAATGGTTTTAAGAGAAATAGACCGCTGAAGTCTGAGACCAAGTGGGGGAGCGCGAAACACTCAAAATCCCCAAGGCAAATAGTTTTTCCTCGATATCCGTCGGCCAGAAACAAACAAGATTCTTTATAGACGTGGCAAACCACTCTTCCATAAGTATATCTCTTCTTATTCTTGCTGGCACTCTTCTGTCCATGCATCTCTTCGTCCCCCAGTTGTCTTCCTCATTCCGTCTCATTTCCTTGCCACGTGCCATCTTCGTCTTTACTTTTGCCTAGTTCTCACTTTTTCATTCTTCTGTTCTCTTTGCAAGCTCAGTGCGCTAGTTTGCACAATAGCTCCAACTGGTATACGCGAGCGTGTGTGTATGTGTGCGCGTTTGAGTGCGCGAACGTATGCATGTGTAAGCGTGGACTATGTTTGTTTGCGTTTGCTTGCGAAAGCTTGCTAAAGTAAGTGGGCTTTTAGCGAAGTAGCTGATTTATCAATGTATTTATTCCGAAATATTGAATTCATTTAGTTAAGGAGGTTTTCACATTAATCGAAATTTAAAGAAAAAGCCTTTTCCTGGATTCAAATTTTCACAGCCAACTTTTGAAGATTGCAATCGAGTGTTATGGATTATGATAATTCAATGAATTTATATTTTTATTTATCTCTGAATATAAATTTATCTTTGAAATCCATTACACTACTCCAATTTGCAAAAATTTATTTTGAAACACACAGTCTTAATATATAGATCAATTTAATAAAGTTTCAATTTTTGTAAAATATCTCAAGTTGTAAAACATGTTTATGGCAACTTGTGATACGTATATGAGAAACAAAGTGTACGATGAGGTGAGAAAAAAATTGGTCAACGTAAATCGCGTACATAAATATGAAAATCATCCTTTCCATTTTACGAAAAAGCGTTTATCATTCGCGTAACGAGTCTCTTTCTGCAGACATTTTATTTTTACGAGGTTGGCATACGCGTCGCATACCTGCCGTCTAGCAGTTGGCATCTGCTCAACTCTTACCTACAAAACAGACGAACACCACTTCAAGCGGTGCTCTTAATTTCGACAATCTTGAATATAAGAAGAGCTTGTACATTCGTAGAATTGCCTTTCTCAAAATGAAGTGAAGTTATTTTTCCCCATCTCGTATTACTTTTACATTTGAAATCATTCTTCCTATAAAATACACGTAACCATATATAATCTAGTGAAAATTGTATTTGTCTTAGTTTTGCATTAGTCGGTTTCAAAATTTGAAATATCTGAAAATATGGTTCCAAAAGAAATCCCACCTAAAAATACACTCGTATATTTGATATTGTTATCGCTAATCAAGAAGAGGTTCCATGGTACCGCGTCCAATTGTTATAAATTATTCGGCAAGATCGGTTCGAAGAACTTGAGTCGTACAATTGAAATCGTTGAGATGCCGAACAATCCCGACGCCACGACAAACATATAACTCGTAGACGTCGTTTATGTAATGACTACAACGCCGAATAAGTGTAACAACATAAATTTCGTATTATTGTTATTATACAAGTTTCTTAATGAGATGGCTGCTTTGAGAAACTTCTCAATCGACCAGGTCTTCTTCCCTGTTGCGTCGTTCTTCTCTCTATCCCTCCCGAGCTCTCTTAATTAGGGACTGTTATACACGGGACACTCTCACGAGAATACCGTCCCATACTCGACTTTGGCTTTGCGAAGTGGCGCATCGTTAATTGTAAACTTGTCTTTTGGCGATCGCATCGGACGAGTTTACACGCAAGAAGGCGCGAAATGAGTCTCGTAGTGTCGTTATCATCTCGTCGTTGAAGAAATGAATTAAATAGATAACCAAAACGTAGCGTCAACTCCGTCCTTATTGTGACCACGAGAACACTTCAGCTGTCTTGTTACTCCGTCCAAACGACAGTGACAGAACGATGACTATTTATTACGACAAAACTTTGCTCGGTTAATAGGGTTGACTCACCTTTTTACTTGCCTGCACGCGGCCCCGACTAAAAATAACGAGCGCGACATTTTTTCTTTTAATTCGAACATGTCATTAAAACGGCCAATTTTAAATGATCCTATCGCCTGGGCGATGTTAATTCAAGCCTACATTATTCATAGAAGATTAATTCCACGGTCTGTTCTGCGCATTCGCTGATGATATTTTTATGACAAATAACTTGGAGTTAATTAGAAGTTTACTCGTCGTTAAAAGCTTTTCTGTATTATTCACGCGATTGGGAATGAAAAATTAGATTTTGCATTTTTGAAACGCAGAGGCGAACCATTTTTTCATTTATTTATTCTTTTGTTTTTAACGGAAGTGAATTTTTATGAATTTATGTTGTTGGCCCATTAGAAGAGCGAATCACATCAGAAAAGTGGATTAAAAAGACAATCATAGTGATGTAACGACGATAATTTGTAGCAAATTTATTGCGTAATTTTGGTGGCCTTTTTAGAGCCTCGAATCGGTCCGCCAGCTCCACACGAGCTACCCTTTTGCCCACCTCTGCACGGTCTTTCATTTTCCCTTTCCATTCTACCAGTTTAATGCAGTCCATTAGAGTGCATTTAGATCGAGGGATAGTTAAAGCATAGGACAGGTATATACTAACGTGTACCGTTAGTAGTCGCCACCAAAGCTGTTGTCACTATGAAAATTGTATATTGCACAACATCGATGGGTACCTCATACCTTAAAACAGCTTTGTGCTTACTTACAGGTGAAATTATGATTGCTGACGACAATATGCGAAAAAATGCCATTTTTTCAAAATAAAAATTTAATGATATTCGCAATAGGATATAGTGATCACATAAACACATAAAATTCCAATATAATGATTACTTGATGGTGAAAATAAATAAAAAAAACAGTTGTGATGATCATGACAAAAAGAGGGGTTACATGAAAAATGGTCAGAGTATATCCGACGTTAATGGCGAGCGGACATTCTTCAGGACAACAATAATAGCACGGTGTCAACATAAATTAACACGTTTTATTCTGTATTTATTTTGGTTTGGTCCTGCATAGTTTCTCACGGTGAGTCTACCTGGTTCGAAGATGCTTTCTTTTGATCAAAAGCGTAGCTGATCTTGGCGCCAATAGACCGACGCTTTTAATTAAGAATCCGTAATCAAACATACGAACGAAGAAGGCATACCGCCAATCGGGATTCAATGATTCGCGGAGATTTGAATCCGCGCTTTAGGACACTAGGGTTTGATTGCGTAGGTAATGACAAGCATTAATTAGCGCCCGTAATTGTTTACTGGCGCTTCAAATGGAGGCTGGATCAATATTGATTTGAATGCTTGCTAAATGCCAGCCACATCGGTCGCGGTGCTCAATTCGAGATGGTATACGTCTGAATGTGAGACCTCGTACAATGCTGATACACGCTCGAAATCAACCTTAACATCTTGCGCCTTGTGAATTTGGCTTTAATCAAGAAGATGGCTTTCAGCGTTCCTCTTAATTATCCGTCTATATCTTATCTATTCATCAATTTATCCGGCAAAGAAGTCGAATTACCAAAGTCATCATATTTCAGAAGAATGAATCGGTGGATGGATCGTCAGTTGATTTAGTTCGATGTAGTTTTTTTAATTAATTAACTTTAATTTGATTTGGTTTTTAAAATTCACATTAATTTTTTTCCCAATCTGTAAGCCATCCCTTTTTTGTAGGTTGGATGAAAAAGGTTGATTAGTTTTCTCTGTAATCAAACAAAATCATTGTTTCTTTTATTAGATAAGATGTAATATCATCTTGATGCATATTTATATTTTTATATTTGTTCACGAGTGATTTTCGAAACACTAAAAATGAAGATGATTATTTCATTGCCATCACATCGTCTGGATGTGCACACAGATGCAGCTCAAATACAGCTCGAATTTTCTATGTTTAGAAGGTACATTAGATTAAGCAGCCAGCTTCATGACAGAATCTATCTAAGTACCTCATCATCTTCCACTCTATTTGTTACGTCCTCATCCTGAACGCATTATATCATTAATAATTGAGAGTTACAACCACGCGCTCCTTCTATTTTACATGATTAAATAATGTTTAACGATTATGATTATGGTGCCCTAAATTTAAATAATTACACTCATAAATATCCCTCGTTGGCAACCCCCACGGTTATATCACAGTCTTTCTCATTACGTCGTATACGTCACAATTATCCATAGTGAAGCCATACTCTGAAATCCATAACAAACATTCTCTCAATTAATTGGGCACCACCCTGTAGCTTTCTTCTTGTCACCTCCCTTCCAATCAAAAACGACTCTCGTGTCTCTCATTCTTAAACGAATATTCATCAACGGTGACTCGCGCGTCATGCTCACGTACGAAAATGCACACTCGGTTGAACGCGCGCTCATACGTGCGCGCGTGCGCGCAAAACATTTGCCGCTCCACACACAACGCTAGGTGGATTTAATCCTAGAAAATTAATTCCATTTTCTCGGAGCATCGCGCATTCTCTGTGTTTCGTCCTTCATCAGCTCAGCTATGTGCCTCTATAACCCCTTTCAACCCTAGTCGTTTTCCATCCTCTCCTTGTCAACCCCAATTGCACCCCCGCGCTCTTCTTCCTTGCCCCATCCTCCCATCAGTCTTACCTTTCCCGTTCCTCTGGAAAGCTATACGAAGCCCAGTCTACAAGGAATTGTTAATTGCTCGTGCAGCGCCAATTTGCATGAATCAATTTTAAATCAACGGCTCTGTGTGATGGCAAAGAGTGCACCGTTATAGAATTGTAGTACACCTACGTCGACGACTACGATGATGAAGAACCTAGTCGTATTGGTTAATGCAAAATAATTAAACCGACCCCGGGCAATCTCATCTAACGAAAGGGATTTTATTATTTGTTTTTGTTATTCGAATGCAAATTCGTCATCAAGGACGTTATACGACCCGAAATTGGTTGGTGCTACACAATTCAATTGCACGACGCGCCTCGTGTCAAGTTACGCCAACGGAGTAAAGAAGGTTCCACGAAAAATTGAGGGAGGGGGTTGGAACTTTTGGAGGTGAGCATCAGGTTTAGCCATTTTTTTTCACATCACATACAAAGATGCATGTGATTTGATCGAATCGTAAGAATTTTTTTTATTGCAACCTTCAACCTCTTCGGCATTCATTTAAAAGTTAACGTGGATCTTCGAGGTCGAATCAATTCGTTGCTGAGAGACGTTGTCATTAAATCTCTTGCGAGAGAATAACCGAAGGAACACTTTCGCATGTGGCCTTTTCGGTTTAGGGATGAAAAGCGAGCGAAAGACTTGAGCTCGGAACTAAGCAGAAATGAGTCGGCTCGGAGAGTTAAGACGTTTAATGAAATCAGTGCGTCGTGTCGTCCCCTGCGTCTCGCGGCGCACTCACGCCTTGCCCCATCTTCTCATCGCTGTTTTAATTATACAAGCCTTTGGTTCCCTGCTATACTTCGAGACTGGATGTGTACAACTGGATCGACGGAATACTGGCAAATACAATCCCGGAGAATCTTCAGCATGATTAGATGCAGACGTTACCAAATTAGCGAGTACACTGTACGTCCTTGTCTCGGCGCCACATTTTAATTCTGCAATCAAATATGAGAAATTCTTACGATGCATTCTATCTCGAATTATTGATATTAAAATTTTCATTTACTAAAATCGTTTTGGAGGAGTACACTTGAAATGACAAAAAGATATAATAGAGCCTGTTGAGGAACGTTGCTTCTACGAGTCACCAAGAATGTAATAGCAGGCCAATTACTCCACGTATTCTAACCCTGTCTACTTTTCGGTACAGATCACGTATCTAAGTTTAAGCGAGCTTGTCTGATGCTCAATGAAATCTTCCAAAGTGATTCGAGATTCCGAAGAATGCAATTCTAAAACTGAAACTTTGCGAGATTCAGAGCTACGTGTTCTATCAAACACAACTTTAATGAATTCCCCGCGGATTCTAATCAAAATTGAAAACTTATTATGATCCTTTTGACTATATGCAATCATTCAGAAATAATACGTTTTATCAGTTTCGTACCGTCGTACCTATTCAAACTTTTTCTCAACGTTAATAAATAAATTGAAGTATTCCACATTTTTATAGAATTATCTATGTCTACGCCACTCAGAATCTAAATAAATGATTTGGTAAAGCAGTTGAGTGGTATAGTTGGGGTAGTGGTGACAGTTGGAGTAAATGTGAAAGTACTGAAATTGCATTCACAAAGTAATTTTTAATTAGGTCAATATATATATAGATTTAACAATAATTTATACCTTCGAATTTAAATTTCTCTGAACACACGAATTTCAAATTTTAAAAAATCAAAGTTATTTGATTGTCTCATTTACAATAACGTGTCACAATTACTCCAACGTTGTCTACATATTGAAAGAGAAGAAGATGAGACTGAAAAATTTTATGACGACTAACTCTACTAAAACGAGAAAATCATTTAAATCGTTTACATTTTGATAGGAAATAATTCCAACAGTGCATTGTGGCAAGAACCCTCTTACCTTTTCCGTCCTCATTTGATTAAAGAATTTCGTCGAATCACCCTTCATTAGTGGTCCACCAGATGGACAATTTGAATATCGAGACACAAGAGACACTTAACTAGAGTTTATTTAGGAGATGGTTATGTCGTCCAGAAGGATTCGGGTGCAGGGTGGATTGGGTTCGGTTGACACATGACGGACGCAACCAGCCAGGAATGTGCTAATGAGATCATTTAACGTCGCTCACTATGTTCTCATCTCATTTTTACGTTTCCTCATTTACGTTTACACTGCCAGACAAAATTTGCTGATATACTTTCGACTCCGAAAATCGATCGTCAGGCAAAGATCCTTTTTCTGTATCAAACTTCACGAACACCTCCATCACTTTCACGCAGTTTCAAAGTTTTTTTTTTGTTTCGCACGTTCGAAGTAGTTACGAGGTAGCTTTATAACTTGCAAGTCAACTTGCTGGTGGCTTTATTGCGGAAAAAAGATAATTTTACTGCAGTTTCTATGTTTAATAATCTTATTAAGTTGATTTACGACTGCTAACAATATGACTTTCCATCGCCCATATATCGTTTCCCATATCCTGTTGCATTTTCCACCGATGATTTTCTATCAAATTATTTTATTTTCCATAACAAATTTTTATTTCCCGCAGATCTGTTTAATTTTCAATATCCTACCTATGACTTTCCATTGATCTCTACATGTGAAGTTAGCAGTTATCCCTAATGCGACCTTCAGTCATTACATCAACTTTTTTCGGGAATGTTATTCATTATTGATACATTTGAATTGAACCGATTGATTGCAACAATTTTTTTATTGTGCATTCATCTGATTTTGTATAAGTTAACAATGATATAGTGGCCAATTACATCCAAGCGTACAATACAAGTATACACCACATGCAAAATATAAAACTATTATTCAAAAATGTATTTTTTTATTTTCATTGAACGTATACTTTTATTACTAACCTTAAGAAATAAAAGTGATATGAAACAAATTCAGTAAAACTGAAAAGGTCGGCCAAGTACAAAAATAAATTCACGATAAATTTGTTGTGATATCACAAGTTGTCATGGTCAAGTCCAATAAATTATTGTACTTAACTCAATATCATATTTTGAGATTTGCAAAAATATAATAGATCTACGGGATATTATTATAAATGGGCTATCCAAATAAAATAGATCAATAAAAAATCACATGGCGGCTATGGAAAACCAAACAGGTCTATGGAAAATCATGAAAATTGAAAATATAACATCAGTCTGTAGGAAATAATAAATGGGCTATGGAAGATAAAACAGATCTATGGGAAATTATAGTTCGGCCATGGGACATTAAAAATAAGATATGGTAGTTGTGATACAAAACCATTCAAAAACTCTCAAAAAACGCTCAGAAACCTAAAATTCTCACTAAAAAAGCCAGAAATCATCATAAACGATTTAAAACGCCCTTAGACATGCGAAAACGAACCTAAACACCCCTTTAAAACTCTTCAGAAACCCAAAATTCAGATACATTTGAAACCTACAATAATAATGAGAAAATATAAAAATCGTAATATATAATATATAAATATAAAAAATGAATAAAATTCATAAAATTTATCGATTTTCAATATTGAATAACTTTGTCAAATTTCAATGGATTTCGATAATTTTTTTTATTTTGTTCTGCTGCCGGTTGCCCACACACTAGTATCATTCGTTTGATGCTTTAAAAATTTCATGTATTAGTTTTAAAAAGTAGCACTCATTGTCTTCTGATAAGTAGACACAGCAGTACTCTTGCCTTTTTTTCGTACTTGACCAGAGACACTGCCGTGTCTCCTGATAAACTAAAGAAACATTGGCGAATAAATTTGTGTTTTTATATCACATGCCAATGTTTTTTTTCTGTGAGGCAACCTTGTCAAACTTTTCACAAACGATTGCAAACCGGTTCCGCGGATGAGTGACGCCATAGCCGTAGTTTCAAGTCATTGACGGGAACGAACATTTGGCGAATGAGACGACGGTCCATGCTGTGATTATTCATTAACGAAATCGATCTGGATTCCAATGTTTCCAATGATTTGTTACAGTTATTCGTGTCGCTTTTACATGTTTTTGCACGGAAAAAAATGTACTGTTATAAATAGCAACACTCTGAAATAGACTCGAAATCATATCAAATTCTGGGGTAATGTAAAAAATGTATTTATTTCTCATTGTAAAAAATTAATACTTCATGTATCAATTTTTTTATTTTAAACATGAAAAGTGATCAATTTCACTTTAAACATCAAGACGTCTTGAAAGTTTTCCAAAGTATTTTTATGAAGTAAACATATTAATTTTTTAATTTTTGTCAGTTTGTCAAAATTTAATATTTATAAACATACTAAAATTTTGTATACTATATTCTATTTCTGCTTTTGAAATATCTCAGTAATAATAATAATTTCATAAGAAAATGTGGTACTCTTTTATCACCGTGTATAGGTTTTTCTTGTTATTTTAGAAACATTTCTCGTAAACCATCTCGTTCAGTTAGCATTTTGATGGGATTTCAGGTTTTGTTTCATTTTATTAATGTTTCTTTGTGTTTATTATCTCGTTATCGTTAATTGGTTTTTGACGAAATGAAACTAGAGCCATAAAAGTGTCGTCGTATGAGACTAACAAGTGTTAAAAAAGGGCATCTGCCATAAGGGTAGCTCATCGTCTTGTACTTTATTAATACATAATTTTGTTCGAACACAAAAAATGACGCGCACGACTTTTATATTTCTTTGCGGAATCGCATGTTAATTAATAACACAGTGGGCGATCATCAGGCCCACTAACAGAGGACCAACAACCAAAATTTCGTTTGGTTCGAATGATTTATTCATCGCGCTTCTCACGGGTCGCTCGTTAGCATAGGAACAAGTGCTTCGCGAGGTAATCCCGGCGTCTTTTGTTCCTTTTTCCGTAATCCGGCGCGGGATGAGCACTTTCGTTCGGGTGCCCCTCGCGAGACGTAAATATTCCCGCAAATTTATAATGACAATTACCATAAAAATTGTCACACAATAAAATATTTGACAAAATTTACGGCCGTACCTTGGATCTCGAGCACAGAATGAAGCCAAACCATATACCCGTCCTGACCCCCTGGCTCGTCCAGAACTTTACAGCCAATTATTTTATACACCATTTTATTGCATCCACGTTTCATCTTACGAGAGTTTCATCGGCCTACTACTTCAATCTAACACTCACGACCAACGGGCTCCCCCATTATGTTTCTTCATCTTGTTTCAGCCAAGACAGATCCATCTTGCCGGAAGTTTTACCGATTCGCCGGAATAATGAGTATACAATGTTTTATTGCTCTGAGACAAAGTATTTATTTATGATCAAGTATCAATTTTGCAATTTTACAACCCAGTATACAATGCGAAACGTGCATTACATTTTTCAACTTTTCTTTCTTTTTCGATTTATTTATTGGTTTTTAACGATTTGATTCAAACCCAACTGACCGAAACGAAATGAGAAATATCGTGACATTATCTGCAAGTAAATCAAATGTTTAAGACAAATTTTTTTTTCTTCACAAAACTCAATGAGCTTTTCAAAAAATTGTTTCTTGTAGTATTAAAATAACATTCAATAATTCAAAGCAAAACGAATTGAATTGAAAAAAAAAAAAAAAAAACAATTCTATTACCTTTAATCCAATGAAAACCAGCTGTCCACTCAATTTTGTTTCAGACTGTATTTACTAGGGTGATTCATAATATTGATTTGGGACGGGAGGTTATTTTCCATGTTGTATTAGATACATAATTTAGGTATTGATACCATCGAATTCAATTGAATCTTCGAGGAACTTTAGATGAGGAGTTGTTTGCAAGAGCCTTTCCCGTGATCATGCCCGATTTTACGAGACGGCAAAATTTATCACCCGGATGGCTTTAGGGATTATTAAAATCTGTAAACAGATCGCACCGAAAACGTGGGACTTCGCTTTAATGAAATTTCGTTTATGAAAATGGAATAGTGGATATTGTCAAGTTTGTCTTTGCGGTATATATTGGAAATTTTATGTCCCTCGCGTGAAATGTTTATAACACTTACGTTTGTCAAATGTAAAGTCCCGACAATGGAACGCAAACAGTCGAAAAACACCTTCGAATTAATCAGACAGCCTGTGTTGCATAAATTTTTATATATGCTACCATAAATGTTACTCATATTAATTTTGGACGACGTGGGTTGTAAATTCATCACGCCTATTATTTTTAATTATCTTTGTCATGTTGTAACTCGTTTTACGGAGATATTTCTCTGATTTATTAACATGGTGTATTATCTAGTAACATTAGCGTGATTTAATTGTGAAATTTATACTGTTCATTTTGCTAAATAATTTTGTCCATACATTCCACACAGTCTACACATTGTTTTCAATCCTTGTAAGATATATGAATTTTCGCGAACCTCAAAAGTGGATCACTCAAGCCTTGGCTTGTGAATATTGAACGAAATCGAGATTTAACACTAGTATTCTGATAGGTGAACTTTTTGTGACTTTGGCACTTGGGTCATGTAAAGTAGTAGCGGCGTCGGCGCTAGTACAAGCCCAAGACAAGCTCGTACACAGGTATATGTACGGCAGACATTGTCGTGCACAAAACGTCTTGGGATGCGCATATATTAAAGACACGCGATCTTGGTATATGTACTGAAAATTACAATTTAAATGACTGCTGCCGTGCGCCCTCTTCGTCCTCGACCCAGCGGGGACGGATTATCTACTTGTTTTCATCTAAACATCTCATTTTTATGCGCTATTGAAATTCTCGAGCTCTTTTGCCAGTGTATCGGCCGTTGGTCACGCGATGTGCCGTTGTCAGCCGTGAGATTAAACTATTTTTATCAGCCTTTTTTTCGCGTCCCTTTTTTGTCACTGTACTTGCTCATTGTAACTTCATCGTCAATGCATCGATCTTGCCAAAGCAGCTCGTTGACTCGGTTGTTAGCCTACACCGTGTTTCCAATAACGCAAGCAGCCCGTTTTACTTTATAAATACTCCACAGATTCCCCCCTTTTTTTTTGAACCTGTATTTTTTTTCTCGTAACTCTTTCTCTAATGAATATCATGATGAAGAAAAATTTAGAAAGCTAGATGGATTGATTGAAAAAAGGATCACGAAACAATGAGCCCATCAGAAAGGCTCGCGGTAATATCATGGAAAATCGCTGTCACACTCGACGGCACTTTCTGTTAAAGTCACACTTCGATGGTTTTCTAACACCAGCAATTACGACAAATCCACTTCTTATATTTGTGCACAAATGTTGCAGAATTTTGTCATAGGGTTTTTAGATTAATCAACTTCATAGAAAGTTTTATAGCTGTATGCAATGACTTGCACTTTTATACATTATGTATTTATTTTACAATAAAATTATTTTGCAATTTGACACACAAAACTGTTGCTCTCACAGAGAAACCGAATTCTGAAAAATTTTACATTTGGATATCGTACATCCCATAACTGACTAGACTTAAAAAGCAAAGCACAGTCACAAAAGGAAACTAAGTATTTATTTATGAAACAATGACGATACTTCGTTGCCAAAATAATAATTTAATAAATTATTGATGTATTTACTAAAAAATTATCACTTGATTCAGAATTATATTTCATACAAAACAGGTGAAAATATTTTCATGTTAATGATAATGCACCTGTTTGTATTATCTGATATATTGTTATAAAAAGTTACATCGTTCAAGAAATCGGTGCACCTGCAAATAAATAAGTAATTGCTTAATTGCATATGTATGAATCCGTCACTTTCATTATCCGAAGCAAGATCCAGTTTCAAAAATATTTCCTCCAGAAACCCTTACAAATTTTTTCAGTGTTTCATTAATGAAGTAATCGGAAAATCTTTAATTGTTTACAAGACGTTTTGCACTTGCAGACACGCGCGAAAGTGAACGCAACTTCCGCTCTTGCGAGCGACAGTGCGCGTGCGCGCAACATTCGTAGCGAGATTTCATAAGTCGTGTTCGTAGCAGTCAAGGTTGCGCGGGGCTAGAGTTGCGAGAAAGCTTAGCGCATTTTCTTTGATTCGAGCGGGAGCTAATTACAAGTTTAATTCAAAACTTTGCGCGAGCGATAATTAGCTGCTAAATTGAATTTACTTTAATTTCAAAACAATCGCAAAAGTTTCACGTAACGGACCAACTAACACCAATGCCAGCGAGACGACAAGCATGAGATGACGGGTGTCGCCTACGCTCAAATCTTTCATCGACGTCGTTATGCAGGATTTAATTTATCTTCGGCCAGTCGATGACTGTTCTTGACACGAAATTGTCCGATTAAGAGTTTCAGGTCGTCCCGTTTTGAGCTGAATAATTTCTATAAACATTTTATCTGTTTTCTGCAAAATCATTTACGTTTGAGAATTTAATAATTCAATTTCAAAGCAATCACCGAAATGAATATGTAAATTGAAATTATATTAGGTTTTGAGACATTATAATTGTAAAATAAATTTATTGCTAGAACTGTCCGACAAAATATATCCATCAGAGTATACTGGTTCTAAAAACAACCTTTCTGCTTGGTAACCTTTCAACGATTAGCAAACACTTGTAAAACAATGGGCATTATCTCTGTTTTCATAATTGCAATCATGCAACTGAATCAGTTAAAATAGAATATAACAGTTAATCGTGGAACAAAACAAAATCGTTTTGCGTTGTTGAAACGGTTACAATTAAAATGCTGTCATACATCAAAACTAGATGAAAAATGTTAATAGGTCGGGCATTATCATTGCAATCTGACTGCAGAGTTAAACGTCTCAATGAATCTTTATTCCTGCGCATTAAAATAACCTCGACTGGTAGTACTGTTGAAATAGACCAAGTCGTAAGCAGGCCTCGCAGCGGTGTTGGTAATCTTCTATCTGCCGGTAATTAACCGCTTCCTTAAACCAAATCGTATCTACCCTTATCTGCCTCGTTTTATCTTCCGTTTAGATATACAAGTACTCACGCGTACCCCACATACGTTCACCTATTATGGCTCGCGGCACTGACGGTTCAACGAATTTCGCACTTACGCGTTCTCAGCTCTATGCATATAGATATGTCTTAAGACTTACAGCTTTTGTTCCTTCGTTCTAATGATCGATATACTGGTTGCCATCGGAGGTCATTCGACATTTTGTGCAAATCATTTTAGCTACTTTTTATTATCTCGTCGTCTTCATTTGAATTTATTACATCTGTCAATTTTTATTATAACGTGGGAAATGAAAGTATCGTTTTTTTTATTACACCAGGATGCAACATTGATGTTTACGGTAATGGTATAGTGATTAAGAAATCGTTATTAAATTCCCATCATCCGCAGACCATCCATTTGATAACTAAACATATAATCCGATCGATACTTCTATATCCATATAGTAGCAGGTAATGCACACATCATCATTGTCATGGATTCGTCGCACAAAGCCGGACCAAGGGTCATTTGCTCATAGATACTCCAACACGTAAGTGCGTATAATACAGCAACACGGACACACATAAACACACGTGCGTTTTAGCGAAATCGAGTAGGTGCACTTATGTCGATATTGTATTCTGACCCAGGGTAGAAGTTACCACCTGAAACTTATGACCCGCAGTAACCAAATTACGACAAAAGCCTCTTTGTCCAAAGTGCAATGAGGCAACAAAAAGCTGTAATTCTTATCAAATATCTATTTTTAAATAAAATAAAAACAGAAAACTAGAACTAAAAATTTTGAATTAAACAAAACAAATGAAAACGCCTCGTGTATTTAATTCAAAGAATGTTGTTGCGGTGCAAAGAAAATTTTGAGCAACGTAAAAAGAATTTTGAATGTTACATCTTCCGTTTTAATTCTGAATGCGATTTTAATCGTTTTCTTCGTATTACATTCAAAATGGTTCTTTTACTTAATTTCCAAGACAATTTATTCCGCAAACGTTCGTTTTGTAAAATCCCTGCCCACAGATACGTTTAAGACGCAAAAGCCTGTAATTAAGAAACGTGAAGATTTGACCTCATGCTTCGCACAATTATTTAAAGGCCCACGAAACACCTCCTGAAGCCTGAAGATACGAGCGAGGATAAATAAGATAGTAAAAGAGGTGAGAGCGAGAGGAAGATAGTTACAGAGTAAGATGACGCATGGAAGTAATTTACCTATGTATATAATTTAGGCATTAAAACGTCGACCGAAGCTGGCGTTAGAGTGCTCGCGCATCCGTGAAGTTGTGCCCGGTTGATGACGTCACAGGACACGTCGCTCAAACCCGAGAATGGCCGGAAGTCGTAAAATGGGATTAACGTACATTCACAACATATGTAGATACTTGTATGCACGCGACCATACCGAGGTGATAATTGAATAGATAGTCGAGCATGATGTTTCTTAGACGTTTCCTCGTACCTTTTTTCGTCTGGTGATAGTTTTTCTAAGACACTCGTAAAATATCACGTTTATGTAGCCAATTCTTGTACAATAGATCCCACAATTGACAAATTTTATGGCAGGTTGATAGCAATCTAATATTAATGACTAACGCAGTGAAGATTTGACTTGAAATTTTGTGAAAAGTTTGAAGACAAAAGGTACGTTATTCACACCAACTCAGCCTTTGATCTCTTTTAGCATCTTAATTGACACGAAGATGAAGAATGATGGTGAGAGTGGAACAAGGACAAGAAACATAAAAGACAGGCATTCACACGTACAAATTTAGGATAGTTAACATATGTTGAAATTCGTCTTATTTGAAAAAATAACTACTACAATTTCTGTTAAATCCAACGCAAGGGAAAATTTTTGACTCAAACAAATATTCCTCCTAACTGCACGGAACAAAAATTGCAAATTTGAATAAATTTCATTTCAGTAATGTTTTTTGCACAATACTTCTTGTTATTGATTCAACAATAATTGTTCTCTTTTGTGAAAGAAAAGCTTTCATCAGTTTAGAAAGAATTGGGATCATAATAAATAAACTCGACATCATGCTTTGGTCATAAATTGATTTCAAATTTCCATGTCAAGTTTTAAAATGTTTTATGAAAGTGTGATTGGTAAACAATTGAATCATTGCACTTGTCGTGTGAGCGATTGTTGTTCGACGACTAAATGACGTAGAAATTTAAAATTGATTTTCAATCGAACGTTCAGTAGGCTTGTGCGAACACACAAGATGAAAGATTGTTACAATGTTTTACAACGGTAAAAATTGTTGTTTGACAAGAATTATATTTCCAGTCATTCTTCATATTGAATTATTAATGATACATGATGCAATTTAACTGGCTTAAAACGTTATTTTCCTAATGGCTTTGTTCACAAACGCAATTAAAAAAGCGTTTGTCGGGCTTAATCAATGACTTTCAAAATTATTTATAAATAGAGTGCTTTCATAAATGCACAGATGCACTCCAAATTTCCCCGACTGATTCAACTTTAATGTTGTTGTGATAATCCATGAAAAACATTTCAGCGATAATTTAACGAACATCATGAATATAGAAATACCAAATTTCAAGTACCAGTTATGGATTAAGAGTTTGTTTGAAAGCTCGGTTGAAAAATCTATTGATTCACTTAGTACAAATGAAAGAGTTTGGTCTCGGTAATCCAGACTGAGATAAAATACCGAACAAAATTGCAACCATGTCTTCTTGCAAACATGTTTTAACTAACAAATTGTCCTTCTTTCAAAGACTCCTGTCGTATCTCTGACCAAGGTGAAAAAGTTGTATCTCAAGTTACACAAGAAATATAAAGAAAAATACAGCCGAGCCAAATGATTGTCTAAGCTGGATGTTTTCGTAGGATCGTGCAAAAAGGTAGGTTACTCTGGTGGATGCAAAATGTTATTAAATACAATACACGTCTTCATTAAACGAAAACATAAAAGCAAGTCAAAGCAACGTTCTCAAGCTTCGCCATTAGCGGAATGGTCCGGCGTGCAGTGTGTACTCGTGTGCCGACATTTGAGCGTCATGCGTTGTTAAAACTGAAGTCCCTCGTTGGAGCATCCATATCGCGTCCGTGGCCGGAGGCCCTACGGTAATAACTGGACGCCATTATAAATTTTCCCGAGGGAAACTTGCTAAGGGGATCCGGCCCGTTCCACCCTTTCTCTGGGTCTCCCACCCCCGCTCACTTCCTCTCGCTTTCTTGCTCTCCTTCTATTATTATATTTTGCTTTCTCGGATCTGCCTTTTTTTCTCAACATCGTTCCGTCTTGGTCATTATTGCCAGGATACGCTGACCACTAATATTTCTTTGCCCACTGACGTCCATTCGTTTTACACGTTTATATAGAAGTGTTCGCGTGGCCCAGCGATGGCACAATCGCGATACCGCTTCTTCGCCTCAAGAATCTGTTATTTTCATCCCGTTCCGGATCTTGCGAAATCCTTTGATGCATCACTCTTTCGACTCGATTGATATCGGGCTTTGAATTAAATGCATCTGGCGACCCTCGGCCGAAGAACTGATTTGATTCAATAGTCAGATTGGCAAATGGTGACGGATTTTGATAAATTCCAGGGGTGGACTTTGGTTATTAAAAAGATGTCTTGAAATTTTCAGGGAGAAATTGTAATTGGAAAACTGTATTCTCTATAGGATAATTAGATTTGATCTAATAGTACACGTAACCTGCTTAATTAAACAGTGTTTATAAATTGAGTCAATGTTGGATGACAAAAAGAGGGAATTATTAATCCAAACATTAGTGCCATCATGATCAATTGATTTATGCGCGCCTCTTCTGCTTTAGAGTGAAAAAGTGATTTGATTTAAAGTCATGATTGCAGTCTGGGTGGAGGGTTATGATTTACAATGGAATTACGTGTGGGGTACTAGCAAATTTATCAGCCCGGCCAGAACATTATTATCTGTGATTATTCAAATCCTACGTTCTGATTAATTTTTATTTCGTACGGTTGAATAACATATTGGCATTTTGTCTTGCATCAGATAATGACCCTGTCGTGTGATAACTTTTAACTCAGGAAAAATTAAAAAATCCTCGAAAGCAACAACAAAAAATATCATCTTACAACCAATGATAATGGTAAATTTTGGTGATAATTTTTTTTTGTTTTATTAATAATTGGAAATTATTAATCCAATGACTTATTTAATAGTAATTATTTTTCAATACGATTAATATGTAATCCCTTTATTAAGCTTTTTTCTAATTACAAAAGGAATTCAACTCCCAAGGAAAACATAAACAAAAACAAGCAATCATTTGGAAAACAAAAACAAGGCAGACGAAGTACTGAATGGCAACATGGTTTCAATGCCGGGATTCAATGTGACTTAAAGGGCGTCATTATTGCGCTGTTTAATTATGTATTTATTTTTAGCGACCTTTGTCGAGCTGGTCGCTACCCAGAATGAACTTACGCCGATTCTTGGTAACTCTTTCTCACTTTGCCTGCTTCTTCTCTTATGACCAACACGATGGTAGCGATGAGAGGCCATTGCCGAACACACTGTTAATGAATTTTCATTCTTTTTTGCTCGACTTGCTCATTAGTACTGTGCAAGGCAACCCTCAGTGTCGAAGTCAAAGTCACCGGTACAGCTGGCGCGTCTTTAAGCTTCTGACTTTAAACCCTTAAGCGTTCGCCAACAGACGCGACGTCGATCGTAGTCACGCGCCTGGGACGGGTCGCTCTCCTTTAAAGGGGTTCCCCATTGTTCTTGACGCGAGTTTTGAAGATACCCAGACGAAATCGAGTCTAACGTTATTTCATCTTGACGGATGCGGGTGTTTTTCAACCAGTTGACTTCATTATCGTTTTAGCGGCTATACAAAAAGATTATGGCTTGAAATAGCACGATGGAAAAAGAGGAATAATGATTGAGCGATGTCATTTTACAAAATCTGATACGACATGTACTACACCATTGCTAACTGTCTTTTTTTAATCTCTATATATCAACAGTCTTTTGTGATGAAGAAAAAAAAGGTCGGAGGAGAAAACAATTCTAACAGCGCTGAGATAATTAATGAACGATTGGATCTCGTGTGTCGCGTAATTTCTGCATCGGACCCTTAACCTCTCGCGCTACTGTGTGCTACTCTCTTGCACGCGTGGAAACTAATTAACGACGTCTAATTAACGGCAGTGGCGTATATGCTCACCTTTTGTCATGAAAAATCATCGGTAAAATAGGTTAAGCGACCGAGAGCAAGCAGGATCGCACATTTCATCGCTGCGACTTTGAGTTTGCCCTGCAAAAAATATCGCCCCGTTGTGAACGCCGAGGTGAAAGTTTGTGTGTGTATGTATGTGTATATGTGTGTGGGAGCATTCCGCGCACGGCAGAAGAATCAAAGGAGCGGGAGAAAAAGAGGTGGATCACACTCGTTCGTTCTTCCTTATCTTGTCACATCTTCTTCGTTTTTTAGCAAGTTCTCTCACCCTGAGCCGCTTTGCTTGTAATTTAATCTTCCACACCTACGAGGATCTTAATCCCGAGATTATACTGGGCTAATGTTCAAAAAAAGACCAAGTCGCGACTCTCTTCCTTCAACGGAACGGGTGTCAGACGTCTTTTCTTACAAACGGCCGCGCTCTTCTTTTTCCTCGATTCGTTTATTTATTTAACCACCTGTGTAAATTCTGGTTTAACGTAATCTTTAATTTAAAATTTTCGTACCCAAATTGGAGAATGGTTTTATGATGCTATTCGATGTGCGATACAGGCTTTAAATTATTATGAGAACAAAAATTGATTCGAAAAAAAAAAGTGCGGTTATATTTATGAAAGTGAACGATCGTAACGTGTTTTCAATTTACTCAAGAATCAAAAAACATAAATTTTGGAAACATTTTTAGGATTGTGCGGATTGATTACATATGAAATAATCATCCCATATATAATCGCTAGCTAATTTTGTTTGTTCTGATTTTTATTGTTAGTAAAATTACACAATTTTTTTATAAATGACGTAGAGAATTGGAATTTGAAAATTATTTTCAACGATTTAGAATATTTTTTGCTTGCTAAACTAAGACTTTTCATTCATCAGAAAAAATGAGCGAAGCATGCACCACGGAATATTGAGCGGACATTGAGCGTAACAGAATACATTCTATACTATATTTATGTAATGTGACACGAAGTAATGTAATGTACGAGAAGATTGATTGATATTAAAATTATGTTTTACACGAACGATACCTTTTTGTTCGAAAATGTTGTTTCATAATAAAAGGACAATTGAATCAAAATAATAGTGTGCAGATTTTCAGATGTAAATAATAACATTGCGATTGATGATATTTTATAATAATATCACGTTCATAAAAACAGTTTAATTAAATTCAGAAAATATTATCTCTCAAATTTTCTTTTGGTATGCAACTCAATAATATCTTATTTCATTTTTCATACATTACCATTAATGTAACAATGACGTACACATTTTTGCACCAAGGTGCGAAAATGTTTGTAATGTATCAAATATATTATAATTGCATATCAAATATTTTACAACAAATAAGATATTGTTACCATGATGATGATTACATTACATTTTTTGTCCTTCTTTCCGTAGAAACAAGAATCATCAACATAATTCAACTTATAGGTATTTTCTTAGAAGAAACACGAGTTTTTTTATCGAATCTATTTTCATTTGAAATTACGTCAATTTGAATTCATCTTTCTGCTTTTTACATGTAATACACACATTTGCGAACACTTTTGCAAGTGGGATAGTGAGGCCAATCCATATATGCAGATTTGAGAATCGCACACCGAGGTGGCTTCGATTCCGAGTAAAGTTATTATCACATATATTAGACAACTGGCCGTATCGGCGGTTTCGTTCGTTGCGAAAGAGCTTTCCAAACATAAGAGAGAAAATCTCCCGAGCTTCCCCCTGAGTGGGAAACATCGTCTCACCTTTCAAGCGAAATACAATATTGGCGCGGTCCGTGGTCGTGGCACGAACCCTTTATTGTTTTATATTGTTTTCAGAACGCTCTTATTATACGGTTCGGTCGAGCCGACGAATCGAAATAAAATTGCTCCACGCGTGTGAGATTTGGATGGAAAGACGTTGCGAATAACCGACAAGTCGTAATTTTATTCTTTATCACTTTTCGACTCTCATATTTTATGTGAAACTATTACTCTTTGTCTCTTTCTCCCCGTCAGAACTCAAATTTGAGATTCAATTTGTGAGGGGTAATTGAAAAATATTAAACAGAACTAATCATGGGAAAAAATTTTTGTTTAATTCATTGATTACATTTTGATTCGTGAATTCGTAAATTCGTGGATTATGAGAAAGGTTGACCGATAATGTTGACAGCTGCAAAAATAACTAATGTCAACAAATTCAGACTCCGTGAAGGTGAATTCTGAATTATACATTAACAAAATTTAAAAAGTGTAAATTTTTTTTTCTCGCGTCGGCAAATTTCGAAACTTGATTTGCTTCGGTGTCGATAACTTCGAACCAAAAGCGATCGAACGATCGTTAAACGGCTTTCAACCGCAGGCAAATCGAAATTCGCGATATTGCACCAATCAACACCGTAACAGTTCAGTCCCGTATTTACCTTGTGGTTTTGATTTTGCTTGATTTAAATATAAATTGCATGGGCCCAACAAATTATATCCTGCGTGCTTTTCGTCCAATACCGTTCCATTGTAAAGGCCATTTATTGGTTCGCACGTACCGACACACCCAAATCAACACACATACAGAATGCACACTTTCTTGTGCGGACCCTATACTTGCACGCAATAAATGTTTGACTATCTCAGATCATAATTGCAACTTGAAAGTGGAACTTGAGTGTAATCCAGCCGGCTTGGCAAATGACGTTGGTTAAGGTATTGTGTCGCGAGGATCTGGATTGAGAACCGCGATATAAGCTGGATCCTTTGTGCTGTCGGATAACAATCATTACACCATCGTAATATGATTCTGTCTTCTTGTTCCGGGGTTAAATTATGCGCTTGTTTATCCAATATCACAGCGTATTTTTTCTATTTTCTTTCTTTTTAACTTGTACGCTTGTAAAACTTTAATTGTACAAGTACACGCGGGTAATAATATTAAAAATTTTTAACGAACCAGAATTTCGGGTAGAAAATAATATTTCTACCCGAAATTCCATCTTACTCTGAAATTAATTATTTTAATTTTTAAATGAAAACCAACATTCTTAAAAAAGCATTTGAATATATGAGTTAATTAATTATCTATCAGTTAAACATGTTTTCCGTGGCCGCATAAGGTAAAGCTGACTTGAAATTTAGTTACAAATCATTCCAAGCTAATACAAAACGTGTGTATAAATTATCACGCTGAATTGCGCTTCTGTAATTTATTAGCCAAAATGGTAATGTATAATGGAATGCTACGTTCAATCATACAATTAATTTATTCATTATGAAATACTGGGTAATTCATCGAACCACACCGTAACAAAATATATTTTATTTTTGAATAAATTCGATTTGATTATATGTTTAACTGTTAATTATTGATTGTTAATCGTATGACAATATAATGACATCTGTAATGAATCGACATGAATTTTCATGAGCCAAGCGGAAGCATTGTAGTTATCAATTAAGTCGCGCACTTTTTATGAACTATTATTTTAATTACAACTGCAATACTTCGCGCCAGCAACATAGTTGCTTCTAATTTATAACTTTTGTATCCGCTTCAATAAACTCCAATGCTCCGAGCAAACGAAATTCATTTCATGGTACAATTACTGCCGAGGTCAACATCTTAACTGCATGAAAGAACTTGAGTTTCATCTGAACTTCCGCAAATAATTAGTGTTTCCCGATAAATAATAAAAAAAATCTTTTAATTGCCATTGTGTCGTTTTAATTCAATTTATATCTATTGATAGTCATTATCAAAAGCTTATATGTGTTTTAAAATCATTCGCAAGGAATTTCAACAGCCTTACATATTAAATTTGTTAATCATTTTAATTGATGGCACAACGCTTATTTTTCGAAACAGAAATTCATCTCAATGTAGGATCCAATACTTTTTTTATGTGGAGTAACGTTTTTCTCAGATAAATGAGAAAAACGAAAATCGATTACTTTTGTGATCTTTAATTAATGTAGACACGCTTGATGATTCTTGAATGAACGTCAATGTCTTAACAGAAAAAACATAATCGGAACAATGATTTCTCAATTTCTGAGTGTGTGGGTAAAAACTGCTTTGAGCCCGGTCAGATTTGTATTTCGTTCCGCAGTCCCATTCTCGACAGTTCAATTTCTGCCAGTAGTTTTTTATCATTTTAAAGTTGTAACGTCCAACATTTCAGGAGCTGCAACCGATCCGATGCATGCTTTGCCACAATTAAAAAAGCAATTTTCAATTATAGTCGCACCACGATCGCGAAGTGAAAAATGTTTTTAAAACACGATGATATTTAAATTTTCGTTCCTGCATTTAAATTTTTCGCACAAACGTAACGATAGCGTGCAAACCACTTTTTTGCGTAATTACCTTGATGTTTATTTATTTTTGTCATCGTGATGGGTTATAAGGACTCCAAACAAAAACGATACTAAGTATAAGAAAGAGCGAGATAGCAGATGTCTTTGACAGATGTTTTTGCTTCCGGTGGACAGATTGAAAACTTCATGGGGATTTGTTCAAGGCATGAAGATCCCCTTTTCTGATGAGAGTTAATGGAATATATGATAATTAGAATTTGATCCTACTAACAAATTACTTGCCGCTCCCTGTTGCGCTCTTAAGTATACAAAACATCATTTTTAGTATTGCATTTATCTATTTTTGCAGAGGAGTAACTTTTGAAACACCGTTCAAAGGGTACGTAAAAATATTGTGCAAAAATATGCGCAATCCCAAGTAAAAATTCGGCCAGTTTTTGCCTACACTCAGAGAAAAATTTATTTAAATCTAATAAATTCAAGTTAAATTGAATAAAGTTTATTGGGATATGAACCTAATAAACATTTATTAGGTTCATAATTAGATTCAAATAATTTTTTCTCCGAGTGTTTTCTGAGTGTAGAGCAAACTAGAAATTGGCCAGATTTAAGCCAGTACGACTGGCCCATGAAAATTTGGCCAGTTACTAGCTATAGCTAGTTTCTATAGAAACTGGCTTGTAATTACTGGAGCAGTTTATGAACCAGCACTTTCTGGTCAGATATTAGCTAGTCAAACTTGAACAGTTTTTTCAGCTGAAAATCTGCCCCAGATTTAAAGATGGAAAACTATTTAAAAACTGACCATTATTATAAGCTAGGTTTTGTCTAGAATCTGGTTTGTAACTACTTGGGTAGTTTCTGACCTAGCAGTTACTAGCCAAATATTCCCTAGTTAAAATAGAATAGTTTTTCCATCTAAAAATCTATCAGAACTGGAAAAATAATTTAGTTCTAAAATAAAAATAAAAAAATTAACCAAATACTACGTAAAATAAATACGAAATATTAATAAAATAAAACGAAATTTTGTAAATAAT
>JAPYZS010000494.1:0-49756 GCA_030522925.1 Trissolcus japonicus
AAAAAAAAAAAAAAAAAAAAAAAAAAAAAAAAAAAAAAAAAAAAAAAAAAAAAAAAAAAAAAAAAAAAAAAAAAAAAAAAAAAAAAAGAAAGAAAGAAAGAAAACAAATATACCGCAAAGGTTGGAAAAAAAAGTTATTGGACAATACAAATCGCAGCATTGTTTTTCATTTATTTTAATTAACTCGAATGGAAAGTGAAACCGAGTCGACTAGATCTGCGCCTGTTGCAAATGCAAAAGAGACCGCGCGGTTTTCCGAACAAACGTTCTCTCGTGCGCGAATTGATCGAAAAATAATAGTCGAAGACACATATGTTTAAAGCGCTGTGTGTTGAACAATTGCGTTTATCGTGTAATAATTGAGTTGTCCACTTTCGAGAATTGATATCGTTGCTATTATAAAACGATCGGCGGCGCGGGCGAATGCAAATTAATCGCCGATAGATATCGCTCGGGTGCGTTGTTTTCGCATTCTAGCTATAATTACATATGTTATTTAAATGTCCGCGCTCTCTGATACAATTATATGCGGCATTTTCAGCGGTGTCCATTCATACAACGACCTAATTAAAATGTTAGATCATTACTTAGGGGGTTCTGTTATTAAAACATTTAATTGATTCGGTAACGAGGTTCCGGTTAAATTAATCGCCCACAATTGACCTTATCGTTTAGCATCGCGAAAATTATTAATCAAGACGCACTATCTCAATTACAAACTCCTAAACTGCTGTACTTATTCTAACAATTTTTTTTGAGCCCTCAAATTCGAGCTCTTTTCAACTGGCAAATTATCCTCGCCGTGGTTATATCTAACATAAGCGCGCGTTTCCTTTCTTATTTTAATTACGCCAATTACGTGCATCAATCACTTTAGCCGCGCGCGATGACGTTTCGCCAAATTTACGGCGTGTGCTCGCGATGCGCCAGCCCCACCGTATTTCACTTTTACTCGGCATGTTTAATGGTCCAAAACTCCCTGCCCTGCAGGCGTCGGGGGAAAAAAAGGGACGAAAATAAAACACGAATCTCGGCTTTCTTCTAATTAAGATAAATATACTTACAGTGTTACGGGAATTTTCGGAAAGTGCAAAATATTTGCAAGATCGTATGAAATTAAAAAAAAATATATAAATAAATAACTGAAATAAAACGAAAAAGAAAGAAAAATGAAGAAAAAACCTAAAAAAAAAATTAAAAGTTGTGTGGTACATTCGTTGATAATAAATTTTTGTCCGAGGTGGCTTTTGGGAATTCGCGTTTCTCATTTCGGTTCGAGCGGATGCGCGCGATCGGCCGAAAATTTGGACGATAAAATTTATATACGGGCGAGAGCAAGAAACACACACACATTTCGAACTCGTGGCGCGCGGTTAACATTAGCGGCGCGTGATATACATCGGCGCATTATTCGGCGGGCATTGAAGCACTCGCGGCACGAAAAGCACGTAAGCCGAGTGATAAATCGCGCCAGCGGCAAATAAATAATCGCTGCTTTCTTATCGACGGGCTCGATCCATCGCGCCGTCGGCTCGCGGACCATAATTGCTCGTGAATCGTAGCATAATCGTCCGGGGCCGTACCGACCGACAGGTGCGCGCAATGAAGTTGCGAAAGGGGACATCGCCGAGATACGTAATCACTCTTAGGCTCACCCTATCGATTATTTCTTTTTTTTTCTCTCGCTCATTCTCGTCATGATATTTCAGTCTTCGATCAAAACGCTTCAATTTGTTTTACGATTTTTATTTTATCTGGGGAAAAAAATTGTCGAGAGTTTTTTTTATTTAAAAAAAATTAATTCCAATTGAGATTGCATTTATAATCTTATTTGTTCAACTGGAAATTTTATTTCCAGTGAAAAATCATTGCAAATCGTCCTCAAAGTATATTTGTATATTATTTGTTCAAAGATTTGAGCGAACTAACAGAAAACGGTTTTAATCAGATAAGATGATTGCTCTATAAAGCAAACTATAGTTGACTGAGAGCTTTGAATTAAATGATGTCAATAATATTTTTATTGCGATAAAAAGTGTAAATCAAATACTCTCTAGATAGATATCAATTAAATATTTATTTTATGTAATTACCCATTTCACGATGTTGATTGTGCAACTCAGAGCATTTTCGATATAATATTTTTCAAATTTGGATATAAAATTATGCGACATGAAAATCAGTTCAGTTTCCTCGTACATATTTAATTACCATTGAAATTGATTTTGCCTTTTTTATTTTAATAATTAACTTACTAACAACCCCTTTTACATTTAATATTATCCTCTCTCACAATAAAATTATGATTTTTAATTTTTCAACCGGCCAAAAAGTATTAAGTACACAAAACGGACGTCTCTGCGAAACAAATTTTCATGAACTTAAACAAAAATCGTTCAACTTTCTTTACGGCCGCAACTTTTTTTCTGACAAACACATTATACTGCGGAGTTCATTAATTAACTGACTAAAATGTTCGCTCCTATATCATCCATTTTTTTCGTTCGTCTTTCCAGCGGCGTTTCGGCTTTTATCAAATATTCGCATTTCATTAATTTGTTAATCCAATTTAAATGAGGCGCAGAGAGAATTGATATGTTGCAGTAACTATTGATTATTATGCTGATAATAATCGATTGCATTATAACTGATACGTTTTTATAAAACTGTTCGACCCGAGCGACTGATGTTAAATCTGCATTCGTTTTGAAAAAGAAAAAAAAACGTGCATTCTGCATAAGCATATTTGCGAAATGTTATTTTCTTTTTGTTCTAAAGCAATAAAATGGGAATAAAAGCGCTCTGGCAACACTTTTTATCGGGCAATAAAAAAGTTCTTATCTCGAATTATGGCGAACTGACCGAGACCTTCACAAATTAATGGCAGTTCGGGCGGAGTTGGGTCGCGAGTCGTCGCGAAATATTGAGCCGGTGCGCATCGAATTGTGTACAAAGATGTTTCCATTCACATGGCGCGCCAGCCCCACCTGTGAATTCGAGCTCGATTTCAGAATTGAATGCACGCGCGAACGCAAAGACAGACAAAAAAACAGAAAAAAAAAAACCGAAGAAAGACGTCCGGAAATAATTACAACGCCGCGGCTTCGGAATCGCAATGCCATTGAATCGAAGAAAAGAAAACCCCGCTACGTGTTTCGAATATCGCGCTACGAAAAAGCCGACGGGACACGCTGTTTAATTCTAATTACCGCGCGGAATGTGATCCCCGCGATTGATATTTCTTTCTTTTGCTGTCGAACGTGTGTTAAGACACGCCGCTCGGCGCTTTTTTGTTCGCTCCCACTTTGACATCCGGAATTATCCTCATGTGTTAGTGTTCCTTTTTTTTTCCTTCAGCTTTTTATGCTTTGGTTTTCTTTTTTTCTTTTTATGTCAGACCTGGCGGTTTTTAGGTCAAGAATTCCAGATCCTCCGAAGGTGTGAAAATAAAAGTTGTTTTTTTGTTTGATTCTGTAAAAAAAATGGATCCCATCCTCTCTGTATTCGAATACGAGTTAGGCGTAGAGAAATTAGCTGCGTTTGATATCGCACGCTGTATATCATGTTTGTTGAATGGAACTTTTGGCGGATGATTTACAACTCGAGACCCCTAACCCTTTTCGAAAATATTTCACGAATTAAAATACCTGTTACACATACAAATGTCGAAAGTTTAATATAGTCGGGCGAAATATGTAGACTGTGCATACTTTCTTGCATGAGCGGCTTCATAATAAACCCGCAACTTATCGATTCTTTATTATTGACTCGGAATGAGCGTACTTTCTGGACCTTGATTTCCCGCATATTTTGGCTACTTTGGCTCAATTTCACTTTGCGTACTATCCCTCCCAAGTTGAACCAATAATCCACATTCATATATTCGAATTTACACATTTTTCACATGGTTCTGAACCTTCTTCAATTTCAAAACTTTTTGGTAAACAAATTTGTAAATACTTTTGTATACTTTTCCTATTTTTTTTAAATTAAACTTTAGTCGTTGGAATTCCGAGAAACTGAAAAATATATTAAAAACATTTCGGACTCATCGTTTCGATAAGTAACTGAATTATAATGTTCATTATCGTAACATAAATTAATTTATTCCCTTTGATGCATATTTCAGGTACACAGCAATTAGTGCAAAATAAGTATACAAAAAATGTCATGTTGGTAGACATATATAGTGTCTTTTCATCGCAAAACAATAAAACTGCAATGTTTTGCATCCAAAGTTCCTTAACTCAAATAAATTACAAGATAAAAAAAAAACAATATCAAAAATAAAATAGTGAAATGATAAACCTTAATAAATCTTAAGAGAGGTCAGTGGCAACGATATATCGGGGGCAATAAAATGGTATATACGAAAACGTATCGCCGTCACGCATATTCGTCTTTGCATGCACCGCAGCGAGTTTTATTTTCAATATCCATTGATCACGGCATAAGTTTCACGCGACGTTGCAAAAGTCAACTAAAATAATTTCATTCATAAAACCGCCAAGAGAATAAATAAAAAGTTGTAATGAAAAAAAAAGAAGAAAAAAAAAAACGAGGGAAAGAAGAAAATGGAAGGAAAAACGGCGCTTAGTGTATAGAAACGGAGGCAGCGATCGTTTAAAAATACATCGGCTCATTATAGATTTTTGACGAGCCAAGTTCGCTTAATAAATAATCCACTAATACGCGAGACTTGCGCGCGTGTGTATGTGAAACGTACATTAATTCAAAAGCTGTTACAATGCACTTGGAATTTCATTCATGCGAACCGAGAAGCAACAGTTCAGTTTCACTGAATAAGCGCTTATGGATTGCATTTAATTATTACCATAATTTGATATCTGATAAAAGTTATGCTTTACATTAAACTAATGTGTTAATTAACTCTTATCGAGTGCGATACATATTTTATAATTGAATATCTTTTCTGGATGGAGCATTATTCATGCGCGGCGGTCGAAAGTCTATAACTATCGAATGTACACGCTCAATGTGTATCGCGAAAGAGCGTGCACACAAAAGTACACGCCAATCGAGTATAAAGATGTAATTTCAGATATAAAATCAAGACGTGAATTTACGATGGAAATTACGTGCTAAAACATATTTCATAACCGGCATTTACATTCGCGAACACGCCAATATACATCAAACCCCCTTCTTTTTTTTCTTATAATTATCGCAAATTGCCGTTTCATTCTTGCGATCACAAAAAAATAAAAGCCTCATCTTAAAGCAGCGCTGGTGAACAAAAAAAAAAAAATTCGTTATCGCCGAATTTGCATGGAAAGTTGATATTTTTTGTCCACACAATCGATGTTTTAAAATAAATACTGCATTATTCATGCGTCTTTCCTTATCTGACTAATGAATGAACGGTTTTTTTTCGAAATGCTCTCGCGGGCAACCGCACATGCGTCTCGCTCGCGTCTAATTGGGCACTCATAAATTTCATACGATTTTATGTATTCATGCAATAGCTGATTTTCGTATGAGAAATGTTTACGTTTTACGCGGCCGGCACTGATGCTAAATAAATTAAACGCGCCATTTATATCCGGTCGAGTGTAACTTGAATTACGACCTAAACAGATTAATCACATTTTATGTAGTTCAAGGCTACGCCGCGACAGAGAAGACAAAAAAGTTCGCTCCATTATGCCACACGTTGCGTCCCTTTACCATTTTCTATTTTTATTACATCACTTCCGTATCTCTTTTGGTCGCTTATTTTATTTTTTTTTTCACACACTATTTTATCTATTTCATTCTCAAATTTTGGTTTCTGATTTTCAGTACAATTAAAATTTTGAAATAATAAATAAAAAAAAAAAAAAAAGGAAGGATGAAAATTAATGCGAGACAAAATTTTTTCACATCCGCGTGGGACATTGAAAATTAGTCAACCCCAACGACAGGGTAGTAAAAAGGGCTTATGGGAAACTTTGATTACCGCGACGTTAAAGTTTATAGTCCCTCTTCCGTAAACTCGCTTTCCCAACAGTTAAGATCATTTTTAGCCGAATTATCAGCGCGGATTTAGTCTTTGAATTTTGATGGCCCGCGAAAGGAAAAAAAGTTGTCGAAAACTGCAATTTCTTATGAACTGTAAATTCTTAATTTTCTTTCTATCTTTTATTTTTCCTTGACGCTTTTACAAGGCGAACAAATTTTCTTTTTTTTTTTTTTTCAAATAGTGATATCATAAACGAAGCAAGTGCAACTTGGCTCTTTTAGAGTCGAAGAATACAGATAAGAATACTGGTGTTGGGAACCTTTGGCGAACAGTCGATGTGTCTATTCGGTGATTGCGTCACCCTGTGTCTACTTCGCGACGTCCTTCTATGCCATCCACACTTGAAGTCACGTATTCTGATTATGCGCGAGGAAAAAAAAGGCTGTTGCAAACGGCGCATGTTAATTTTTTTCCGCACAATTTCAACGTGCTATTTTCGATGTCAATATTACAGGAAAAAGGCAGGACAAAGGATTCGCTTACGTTTGACCACGTATGCTTACATTCCTATTTTTTGTATTTTTATGAAAAATACAAATTCAATCAACTTCTGAATTCAATCGAATATTTATTATTGCTAACCAATTTAGTTTTATTAATCATTTTAAATATTCTTCAATTGTTATTGTTAGGAAGAATATTATAATTATTATATGTCAGTATTAAAATAAATGAAAGTTAAACAAATAAACAACAAATTGAAAAATTTTCTTAATTAAAAGTCGAACGAAATAACATGACTTTAGTGTAGCAATGAAAAATTGGCCGAGAATGATTTATTATTTGCTTATTTTATGTTCCGCTAATGTGTTTACAATAGTCTCTATTTCGGGATAGATATCATAAGATGAGTACACGACTGAACACGGGAACAAAGTGGCAAGACTCGAATTGTTATTAAATATCTGAATCCACGATAAACCGTATCATGAATGAAGCCAGAAATTAGAATTATCGCAATATTGGCTTTCAGTTATCTCTAACACGGAGTAATCCTCGTTCGATCATGATTTCATTGTTGTTCTATTATCCCAGGGTATTATGTATACCTCGTGCCTGAGATGGCCTGAAAAAAGAATTCTTTACTGATGAACAACTTTGGCTTTGACAAAACAAAAAAAAAAAATAAATAAATAAAACAAAAAAGATATTAAACGAAAGGAGAAAAGGTTGCAATTAAATATATGATGTTGAACTGTCCAATTTGCAAAAGTTCATCTCTCTGTTCGTTTTGTTGAGCGTGAATTATAAGCAGAGAGAGTGAGGGAGGGACTATTTAAATCATCCCCGATCTCAATAACGTGACGACGACGAACTTATTGATTGCATTAGCTTCCTCCTGATCTAATTTGATTATTGCTGCCACAAACGATCCGCCGATCTCCAATCGTAATTCTCGTCAGACGCCGACTGTTCGTTGTCAAAATGTAATCTCCCGGAGTGGACATAATGTATTCGCATTCTTTTTCCTCGCCGGATCTATGATAAAACCCCGCCCTAAATCCTGTAACCAAGCTCGATTCAAACGGTTCATTTGTTTATTTATTGTCATTCAATTGGACACAACGTCCAACTTTGTGATTCGCCAGCTCAATTAATTAGTTTTAATTAAAAGGTCCGCGGGATAAGAATCACCAAAGTGTCGCGAAGCACGGACAACTTACGACCAGTCGTTCACATCCTTTATACTTCCTTTTTATTTTCTTTACCAACTTTCAGTTCCCAGAGTTCTAGTTTCGTTCAACTTTATTCAACCGAAAGATATAATTTTTTGGCACTAGATAAATTCATACCACCAACCTAAAAATCGCAAAGTTCGTTCAGAATCGAACATTTCCGATTTCAGACAATTTTTTGAACTAGGTTACACGTTTGTCCAATAGTGGCGCTGCAGTCGGGTCAATTTTTTTCAATTTTGTGAATTTTAAGGGTTTTTTTGATGGTGCAAATATTTAATCATGGGGTTCTTTCTTCTTCAAAAAAAAAAAGAAAAGAAAAAAAATACTTTTTCCGAAAGACACTTTAAAATTGATCATCTTAAATTTTCAGAAAACTGTGACATAAATCTTGTAGACACAAAAGAACGGAAAAGCGTAATAGGACGCTGGCCTGGAGTGTTTTAATGATCAAAATGTGGCCAAAATGTGTGACACATTTCCGGCCCGGCCATTTTGTCAATACGCGCTGATTATTCGTGGGTTTCCACTAATCATCTCTCAGGGGTTCGAACAAAACGTCTGGCCCGGGCGAGATCGGACCATCCTTCGAGGCCGTTACTTCTGGGAAACGAGGAGTACGGTTCGGATGGGAAAATGCGGTTGCCGAAGAGTCGGATTTTTTTTTCTGGCCGGGGCAGAAAAATCATTACGGTTGTGAGCCTCGTGCGCTACGTGCAACACTACGTGCGTTGTGTTCGCAGGCGTTCTCGCAAGCGAGAGAAAAAGCGAGTCGAATGAGTAGAAAAAGAGAAAGGCAGAAAAAAAGAAAAAGAGGATGAAAAAAAAAAGAAACAGTAAGACAAAAGAGACAGAAAAAAAGCCAAGTCGAAAGGAAGATGAAAAAAGAAGAAGGAAGAAGAGAAGACATCGTACAGGGGAGAGAAAGAAGGAAAGAAAGAGAAAGAGAGAAAGAAGCCCGACAAGGAGGCAAGAACAAAACGTGCGCGCGCGAAAAAAGGAACACGACGCGAGAGAGAAAGCGAAAGCAAAGAAAAAGACAAAAGAAAACGAAGAATCTTGTCTTCCTGGTGCGCATGCGCGTCGCTTTTAAACGTCGGGTTTAACGTGCGTAAATCGCGACCTGCTCGCTCGCTCGCGCGGGCGAGCTAGCGTGAGTCTTCCCGTTTTTATTTTAGCCCGAAGCGAACTGAGCCAGAGAGCGCGAGGCGGGGGGGTGCGGTGCGGAGGCCAGAGGGGGTGCGGCGGGGGGCGCGGAGGACGGCGAGCAATGGCGAACGCGGCCGAGAGCGAGAGAGAGAGCGCGACAGCCGAGACAGGGACGGACAGAGGAGCGCAAGAGACGGCGACAGTGCGAGTGGGAGGAACGGTTGGACGGCGATAAGGACGGCGCGATCCCGCCGAGGATAACGGAGCGAGAGGCAACGACCCCGACGAAACAGGGACAGACGTGGAGCGAGCGAGAGATCCGGACGGAGATAGCTCGCTTCTGCGAAGACTCGCGGCGGTTTCGTAACGCCGCTTCTCTGTTTCGCACTCGCGCCCTCTCTGTCGCACGGTGCCGCGAGCCCTCGCGTCCGTCTTTGTCGCGCGCCGCCGATCGCACCGCGCTCGAAAGCACCGCTCACAAACGACGGACATCGAAGGCGCCACGTTGTACGCCGGTAAAAATACATTTTGCGACCAGAATATAATCGAGCTCTCCAACGCAGCGCGATTTTCGTACTAGGGCCCCCGGTATACGCGGCTCGCAAACACTTCAGACCGCTTAGCTGTGCGAATCGCCCTCTCACCGGCCGGAGAGCCTTTCGAAAAGTCCGGCTCTCGCAGCGGCCAAAAAATTTCGCCCGTCCAACTCTCGGGCTCGAGCGATTTTGACCAACCGAGAGATTTTCGAGCCTTTGCACAGAGGGCAAATCTTCTGGATTGGCCCTCTGTTGTATCGAACAAGTACTTTACATTGATTTCAAAGAACTATTACATGACGAGTTGTAAAAACGTTGACAGAAATGAAAATAGAGTTTTTAAACTTATTGCTTTCTTTGATAAAGTTAATTCAATTGTTATATTTGCTCAAATGTGAAAACACGAATTTATTTGCAAGAATTTCATGTAAATTTTTAAGGTGGGACATACAATTTTGCAAGATTTGTTTACATTTCTATTTCACCGGCTATTTCCCAAATCGAGTTTTTAGATTCGAAAATGAACATTTTATAAGACGTATTGTGAAGAATGTATCAAAATAAAATTACATTCAATTACAATTACTGCCAACAAACTAATAGTCAGAATTTCGTATAAACTAAATTTATGTAGGCTACAATCTGATGACTTGACTAGACAAATTGGAAGTCGATTTGGAATGTTGTTTTGAATATCTTTAACTTTAAAGTAGATAAACATGAAAACAGCACCATTCTATTGGTTGAGACAGCTCAGTGCCGTAGAAACCGTAAAACAAATTCAGAAGTTTTTCGGATAAAATTAAAATTAAAATTTTTAATTTTAATTTAAAAAGGTTTACTACCAAACATTAACTAATTGAAACCTTTTTTGTTTGATTAAATGCAATTTTCGTGTTTGGAACCCTAAAAATACGCTTCCTTACGCATGTCTTAACATTCGCTCTAAAAAAACCATCGATCGTAGCAAGAAAAATATTCTTGGATCAACATTTATTTCATCTTAAATAATAGCCAAGAATAAATATCCTTGGTCTAAGAAAATTATTCTAGGATCAAAACCAAAATTGTCCAAATTTTGATTTCTGGATTAAAGAAAAAAAAATTACTCTACTTTTTACACCTTGTCATGTAACAGTTTGTTGAATTCAATTTCAAATTTACCATTTTTTCATTATAAGATCCAAAAAATTGCAAATTACCAACAATTCACAAATTCGGCAGAAATTTTTGTTCAAATTGAATCAGAAAGAAAGTTTTAACTTTTTGCATCGGAAAAAAGTTGATTTTTTTTTTTTGCTAATAATACATTTATTGTTATGTCTGATCAGGTGTAAAGTATTAATTGCTATAATATGAGGGATATATTTTCTTTCCAAGTGGCGGAATAATTATACTTCCACGCGAACGATCGTATAAATGCTAATAGCACGTCTTGATTTTAATACTTATCGCAGTATTAGTTCCACTGTTTGAATTGCAATATTATCCTGACAGTCTCAATCTTTCTTTTTTTATTACAGCCTCGTTTCGGAGATTTACGAGCTGTTTTGTCATTAACAATTGTCCTTATTAATTATTTAAACAAATTATTTTCATCCGCCATTCAACAGGCTTACCTTTTTGTTCTATTTGCGCCGGCTTAACTGCATTGTAATAACGAACGTAATTATTTTCAACCACTGGTACAGTACTGTTACCAACTTCTTTTGAACCGTCAACAAAATTTTTTTTTGTAAGTCTCCTAAAACCTGTCGAAATGAAAAAGACGATTAGAATTTCATGAAATTAACATTCTTTCTGGAAACACTTTGAAAACTGATTACAAATTGAAGAGTTGGCATGAGAGAAAAAAAAAACTTAGGACTTGTTTTAAAATAGACGAAATTCTGTGGAAACGATTATTCCGTGGAAATGAAGATTTCACCATCCATCTGGTTAATCAAGCCAAAACCGTCTTTCAACGAGCGACGAAATAGGTGTCCGCGTAACAAAAATTGGACGCAGTTATGCTCACTCGTATTGACTTATTTTCGAACGTTTTTAATGCTGGTTTCTTTTTCGCTGGCTCGCCTCTCTCGCTCTGCGATGAGCGCTTTTTCTTTTTCGTTTCGCGCGCGTTTTCACAGCTGAGCGCGCTATTTCTATAGATGTGACCCCCTTCGAATATCGAAGGTGAAGTGCCGTCGCCGTTGCCTTTTTACAATGCGCAACGCTCGGCGGTTTTTTTTTCTTCTTTTTTTTTTCATACGCCGAGCCACGCAGAGGAGAAAGAGTAAAAAACCGGCTAGAGAGAAAAACGAGAGGATTACAAAATGCCTCCTTTCAGTTTGGGCATTATTAACGATGATTTATCGATGCTTTTTTGTATTGTGTTTGCGCTTGGATAAAAAAAAGAGGTTCCATTTAATGATCGATAGTTCGCACGCGGACGAGCCCAAAAAATCGCTGTCAAATGAGTCAATTAAAGGCCATTAGAAAAAGTTAATTGCGTAATGTTGGTCGCAGGGGGGGATTATTTATCTCCTGGGATCGATGGAGTTATTGATTTCATGCCGCTGACAACTCTCGTGTTACTAACAGATCTGAACTCACGCGTGAATAAAAATAATGAAAAAAAAAAAAAAAAAAAAAAATACAAAAAGAAAAAAAAAACAACGTCGCTTATAGTGTACTTATCGGGTTATTTATAATTAAATTCATCTCACCAGCTTGCACTGCCGATTTTAGAGAAAACGATGTATTATTAAAAGATCTTGTATCTGCACGTTGAGATCTACATATGTAACATGCATGTTTTATCGATCATTATTATTTATCAGCGCTTCACAATTCTATTCGCGAGGGTATAAAAAAATCTGATTCAGTTTATTGCTTCATTATAAAATTTGAGTACGATGTTTGTACAGTGAAAAAATGTACATTAAACAAAATGATATTCGAAATTAAAGCAATCTCCTCCCACAAAAAATGTTTCTGCGCAATTTTCAGCCGGATCGAAAACTTTAAAGGAAAACAAAATCGACGGACACACTTGTTTGTTTGTTTTGATACAAAACAAAGGGACAAAAAATTGTGGGTCCGTTGGACAAAGGACACCTTGAGTGACCTTTAAAATTGAGATCGGTTTCTCAAGAGCCTCGTTTTTTCCCGACCTCAAAAATGATCTAACCTTCAGCCGAGTCGTTCATTCGTATTAAGATATTTGTTTAAACAATTTTTTTTATTAACATTCCAATCTCTGCAATTATGAATACAAATCTAGATGGTGAGAAAAGCGAGTTGGAAATAAAAAGAGAAATAAAAGGTGTTGGCAATTGATGATTCCTTTAATTTTGATCACGCATTGAAGATCAAACGGATTATTGCAGCGACTCACAATTAAGACACCGGGCGAGTCGTCCGTCCCGACGAGGGTATTTAAATATAAGTCATATTTGCTCCATTGACAAAGTGAACAAAGATTATATGGGGTAGGGTCGAAAAGTGCGTGCGTCTTTTATGGACGAACCCTTAGGCAATTTACCATTTCGGAATTTTAAATAGCTTTTTCTTGTGTACGTGTGACTGAAAAGCGGCACTTAGCGCCGAGAGTACAACCTGTTATACAATTGGCGCTTTTTTGTTGATATTCAACCGCGCAAAAAAAGCGCTGTTCATTATTTTCTTTCGTTCAATGGGCGTAATATAAGCGACGAAAAAAAAAATTTTTTTTTTTTTTTTTTCATTCAAATAATTACTCACGAGGCTAGCAATATCGCGTTTGACGCTCAGCGAGAAATAAAAGCCACGCTCGAAAAGCGATCGCAATAAAACGTGGAATGCGCAGTCCATATGGATCGTTGATTCCCATATGGGACACTTTTGCACGAAAAATTTCTCTTTTGTTAAACGGTGATGTCCTGCGAGTTTTCACGCCGCTTATACTTTTTCTTTTACACCCAAAATCGACAGTTATTTATTGCCGTCCGGCTGGAAACAAAAGCGAGAAAAAAACAAGAGACGAGAGAGATTTTCGTTTTTATTTTTTTGTTACCGGAGAGCCTTTTTCTAATCCCGTCCTCTCTGTTTCGGCATCGACGCAAAACGCGCAACTAAGTAGAATCGCGACCGCGTTTTAATTCCTTCCGATTGAGCCGACGTCCAAAGCTCTACTTCTTTTTTTTTTCATTCGAAATTGCACGCTTTGATTACGAACAAATGAGATTGAAGTGCCCCGTACAATGTTGTAAAAGAATTCGGCTGCAATTGAGCGCGGACCAAGACGCCGTGTGCTCGTCTCTGATTAACCTTCCTCCCTTTCTTCCGAACCTTGGCTTTGAATCAAAATACGATGCAACATCTCTAATTACCCGGCGCACCAAATTGTACACTTGGAATATCGCGTGATCGACCCGGATTTCGCATCGCGAAATTTTTTTCTCTTCCAAAACTCTGACGTAACAAAAAGTAAAGTAACAAAAAAAAAAAAAAAGGAAAGAAAAAATAAAAATAAAAAAAGGTGATTGACGAAGAAAAAATTTATATCTTTCTCCATAATTTTTGATACAAATCAATTTTTCAATTTCTATACAATTCTCATATTAGAATAATTCCCAACGAGAGAGGCAAAAATGTCGAAAAAGTGAGTCCTGATGATGAATAATTAATTTTTCGGCCACCGCCCACGTGGAGTCGATTCGTCATGTCCGACGATGAGTCAAAGATGGCTTCCACAATGCATAACCCCTTATCTCACATACTCGGATTCGGGTCGTCATTTTTCACGCGATTCGCGATCGATCAAACAACGCTCTGACTTTCCAATGCCGATGCAACGGCTGTGATATACCGTGTGCGAAGAGGATGAACAAAAAAAAAAAAAAAAACGAACACTAATTCTGAGTCAAAGGCCACATTCAAATCATCACTGGAATTGGATCTAGAAAACTTTTGCGACCCTTTTTACGCGGCGCAATGATTTAATTGGAAAAAAGCAATAGTGAGTTTAAAAGAACAGGGGGAAAAATAAGGAACGGAAAAATGACCGCGAGTCAATCTGGGACACGATGTTTCCTTAGAAGCCGCGGTGCAATCCAATATAAATTTCTTCATTAGGGTACGGGCACAGATTCTACACGTACAATAAAGCGCGTTGCACAATTATCCAGACGTAAATGCCATTTAATAGTATAACTCTGAACAACGCTCGGCGTCCAGCGCGATAACAATCCGTACTTTTATGTCTTCTATCTTCTTAGTACAATCTCCAACTTGTGCAATCATTTTTTTTCTTCAGCGAGCCTTATGTAACCTTCGGCGCGATTTTTTCTCCGCTCAAAGGAGGCGCTGGCACGAAAATCACTCTCGCGCAGATCCGTGTTTATTTGTTCGCCCGATTTAGACCTGCTTACGCCCCCCTCCCTCCTCCAAAAAACGCAGGCCATTGTCAAGCCTCGCATACTTCACGGATTACCACTCAAATCGCTGAAACATGAATGCTATCTAAGGTTATAATGCGACTATTTGCGCAGATAACACCGGCCACACTCTTCGCTGCTAATGGCTGATATATCCCGGTATCAGTCATCTCCACACCCTCCGCCGAACGCCTATCTCCAGCCCTATCTATACTGCCAGATGATAGCCACGCAGTAATGACTAATGCCACCGCAAGGATAGTCATCTGCTCTCGGTTCTACCGAGCTCGATTTCTCGCCATACCGTAACACCCTTTTTTTTCTATCCTCAGCCGCATACCTCCTCGCATTGTTTTGTCACGCAATCAAAATCTCATGAACCGATCCGAAAATTTGGAAAACAGATTTAATCTATATTATATATATATATATATTAATCTATATTTAACTGAAATTTACCCACGCTTGTTTATCCATTCTTTTCTAAACCATCTTGTCAATAATGTCCAAAAATGAAGTTGACACATTTTTTATCAGAGACTTAAAATTAAAATAGGTTCCATGTTAAAAATTGCTTTTCATTCGTTATTTAGCATTAAAATTGCAAAAAATCACGTTCCAATCAAGTTTGTAATAAAAAAAAAAGTTTTCCGAATCAAACTTTTTACTTTTTTATGATTTTAATTAAAAATTTAACGAAGTTGTGCTTGTGTATAATTGTACTTTTTTTAAATATATTTTGAATATAAATATAAATATTGAACATAAATAATATAATTAATATTTCGTGTACAAATCGATTCTTTTTTTGGAATTTTTTTGTTTTTCGTAGCCCGGGCGAAGCCGAGTGGTGCAAATTTTCAGCTGGTTTTAAAGAAAAAAAAAGAAATGTATCGGTAATGTTTAATTTTTTTTTCTATAAAATCTGCAGAGACTAGATTTATGTGTGAAATTAGATATGGAATCAATGTAGGTTTCAAGTCGTTAGTCTAATCTCGGTGAAATCTTGATGGAATCCACAATTGGGTCTGATAAGATAAAGGAGGCTAGTGAATATCATATGGGAACGAATTGATATGGATAACCATGAAATATCTTAGACCTTGCGATGAATTTGATATCGATGTTTTTATTTTCATTCTCCAATATGAATAATTCGATAGAAAAGAGACATTTAAAATAATAAGTTTGTATACAATTTTCTTCTGAAAGAAATAATGTCGAAAATTGTTGAATGTTGAAAAACATGAAAAGCATAAATTTTGCTAACAAAAAAAACGACAAACATTCAAGAGATTTTAATCAATGAAATTAATCAAAAAATATTTGCAATTTCTGAAAACAGAAATTGACTAAAGTATAATTGGATCTTTTGAATCCATACCGTTTCAGTGACAATCAAATTTCGCACTTTTTTAAATTACTGTCCAAATTTTATGTTTTGCATTACAAAAAATGTGCACGAAATAAGGTGTGAAATTAATTTGCTTCCTTTTTTTTACGCGAATTTTTAGAATAACGACATTTTTCATTTATTCTTTCATTTGCTAAAGTATTTACAAAACAATTTTAAAAACTTTTGCAAGCATGTGTGATTTAGTTTTGTATCGTTGGAGCGTCAGGCAAACACAAAGAAATGAGCTGGCACATAATGGATCCTAACTAAGAGAGAGAGATGACCGTTGAGCAACCGATGTATATTTACTACCAACATCCACAGCTGATGAGTAATAGTGCAACCGATCAATATCATTTGTCGCACTTTTATGACGCATAAACGCGATCCCAAGACTGTTGATTTTGACTGCAGAAAAATTGTATCCACGGTTTGCTATTATTATTTTTTATTTTTTCTCTTTTGCTCCGCTGGTGTCTCGCGTTTTAATGTAAAGTCAACAAGGCGAATTATGTTAGGAGCAAAAATAAAGTTGTGTTTACCAATTCAAACTGAATGTCGTGGTGGATGAATGGACGCGTTGATAATTCGTTAATGCACTGTTTTGTTTTTTTTTGCGTGGAAAAAGAATTGCTACAGGAGACAAAGTCATTGAAATGTCAACAAAATTGAGGATCCAAACGAATGGAACTTGTTAGAATAGTTGGAATTGTGTAAAATATGAAATACCTCTTGGGATTGTTAAATGTCATAAAAATCAGGTGTCAGATTAGCCATTGAATTGAGATTCCGTGCATTTTTTATCGCGCGTGACAATTTCATTCAGAAATTGTCAAGTTCGGTAAAAATTTAATGGATACTTTTTTTATGTTACGAAAAAAAAACAAAAAAAAAACATTTGCATACTATTCATTATATAGATTAAAAATAAAAGGCTGCACGATTTTTTCGCACATTAAATTTAAATGGAATATGCCAGCTCTTTTGTTTGAGGCATTAATTAATATATCACATTCGATCGCACATTTTGCACTGCAATGAAATAATTAATTGTCTAGAGTGAATGAAAATATCGAGTCCAGAATCGTCTGAATTAAAAAAAACAACAATGAAGAAATTATTTATTGTAATGAATCGATATCAAGTGGTTGAACTTTTTCTTTAACATAAGAAAGTACCTAAAAATTGAAAATAAAAAAATTCCGAGAAATTTCTTGGTTTCTTCAATTCTTTCCTTTGCACTTAATATGTAATAAACTATTCATTGACGTTTAAAAATGCAACAATAAAAACAATTAATTTTGCATCAACGTTTTGATAATGGACAAAAATGTATGACAATGCGGTGAATTTTCATGTACCGGCACAAGAGGAATAATACAATTATGCGAGAGACACTGTTTATATAATGATGTTTACATCGATTTATCATTTCGGTACACGACACACCGTATGACATTTTCATCAATCTACTATAAACCGCACGCACTTTCGTCGAATACTGTTGCTCTGCGCAGTGCCCCCCTGAATTAAATGGACCCTTAAATATACACGCCGCCAGCCCTTTTACATTGCTGAAGCGATACAATATACCCTCATCCGATGACTAAATCGATTTCAAGTTTAAATCAAATCAGATCGCGGAGCCAAAGAAACAATGATAGCCTTTAGAATTGGCTGTCACGATTTGACAAGACGATTTAATTTCTGCAGTAAAAATAATCGTTTTTCGTTTTATTTTTATTTTTACCTTATTTATTTATTTCAGTACAACTGTTAGAACCTAATCTAAATATATATTTTTGTTAAGATATTTTGATAATTTACATTTTGTGTAATCACATTTGAAACATTGCTTTACTTGATTGATAAATACTTTTTTTTTAATTAACTTAATTTATGTGACATATAAGAGGATAAGACCAACTTTTTAGCGCTGCCTACTTTATCGATGTGTTTCTTTTATTTCTCAAAAAATTAACACAAATATTATGCAATTTTTGCTTTTTTTGTTTTATTTTATTATAAAATTTCTTTCTCATGCGCAAGAAATTCGTAAAACATTTGGCGGTTTTCCCGCCAAAATCAGAATTTGAATGTCGCCATCCACTTTGAAGAACCTCTTGAGGTTTTAAAAAGTGATTCTGTAGAATAAAAAATTGTTAAAAGTCTAAATCTATAAGATTCGAAAAAAAAATTCACCGATTCACAGATATCTGATAAATGAATAATGCCGGTATACTTTGCAGGTCATCTTACACAATCACGTCAAACAGAATTTGCAATCGAAATGCATCCTTAAAAATAGCCCGAGAATATTCAATGCCAAATTTGTCAATTCCGGAATCCTCAAAGGGACAAAAAAAAGTACAATAACAGAGAAGTTGCCATAAAATGGCCAAATTTAGCGAAACACAAAAAGCTCGACTGGACTGAATAGATTTTCGAATTGGTCGGGGTATAATCTGCTAACGGGGACGGTAGTGCTGGCGCAGCAATTACAAAAAAGAGAGAGAGGAAAAAAAACGAGTAAAAGGACGAAGGGCGGGGAAAAAAAGGAACCGGGGAGAGCGAAAAAGAAAAACGAGCGGAGCGGATCGATGCGGGAAAGCGGTGCTCGATTTTCGAAATGATCTAACGTCAATATGAGCTTGTGTGTGTGCGCACGCTCGTTCTTGTGACTTTGTGGAACGGTTGCAAGGCATGTTTCCATTGTGCGTGAAGTTTCGATTGTAATCGTCATCACGCATCCGCGAGCGTGAATAGCAAAGTTGGAGCTTTGCCGGAGACAGAAGAGAGGAGAAAGCGCAAGCCGTGGTCGAGGTTTACTGGCAATACGAAGTAATGCGAGGTCGTTTGGGGTGGCGGCTCTCGGCAGTCAGTTGAAAACTCGGTCAAAGTCTCGTCGCGTCGCCTCGTCTCGCTTTGGGAATTCGAAGGGTCGCCCCACCCCCGCACCGACGCCCCCGCGAGCCCCCGCCGCGCTCGCATCTCTCTCGCCCAGAATCCCCTTCGACCCCCAGACGTTGCCGGAAGTGGCGGGGCGCGGCGAGCTGCGGGGGACGTTTCAGATATAACCAGTCCTCGCCCACCGGGTTGTAATACCCTACGCACAAGCCCCGACAACCACCGAGCTGCGCGCGCAACCCCCCGACACATCTCTACAGGGTGTCCCTTTTAGTAGCGACTTTTGCAAAATTGCAAAAATTTTCAAAAATTTTATCCAAAATCGTGTCACCCGGTAGATTGGATTTACAACTGGAGGAAATTTTGGTCGAAATTAATTTTGGATCATTATTTCAAGAGGAATTTCAAATTTTGCGAGAACGAATTCGAACATCGATCCTTCAAGTGAAAATACAACATTCAACTGTTGTTCTCAATTTAGGTGCTGAATTTTGGATTCGTAAAGGATTTTTCACGCGGAATTATTCAAACTGAACATACAGAGCGTGTTGGATATCGAGAAAATGAAATATTTGATTGCAAACGAAAAAAAAGGCCCATGGGCGTTTGCGAAGAAGAGCTTTCAGGATTTGTTATTGAAACGAAGCTTTTGATTTTGCAGTGACTTTGGGTGTTTCGAAAGATGCATCGCTTGAAAATGCATTTTTTACAAGATGCAGAAGTGCGCTGGAGATCAAAAAACGAGTGTTATTTTGAAAATTCAGACAAGTTGAAAGAATCATTCGAAATTGACCGAGTAAAAATATATCAGCCACAAATTCTGGAACTTTTTGGTTTACTCGGTATAACTCGCGCCCAAAGAATCAATAATTTTGCCGAACGAATTTCAATGTCTAGTTTGCCTTAATTCTCCGAGGTACACTTTTGACAACGCAGCTGAATTCGTTCCCAACGACAATTGGACGGTTAATGATCGAAAATGCGCTCGACGGCGAGAAATTGTGACGGTCGGTTGTTCGGTTGTCACCCGATATAGAGCGGAGTAGTATTTTCTGGCGTGTCGGCTCTCTCACCTCCAAAAGGAATGGCGAAGATAACTCTTTTTCTCTCTGTCCTACTTTCGTCTTTTCGTTTCCCCCCTCGTTTTGGTGTACGGAAAAAATTTGTTTTTCACGAGACCGCGCAAAAAAACAAGTTTGATAAGTAGTCTGGGGGGTACATTTTGTCTGGGGAATTATGTCGAGTCAACAGTTATTAACTCGCGCGCTCCGGGTGAATGATCGTCCGCGAAACGTTTATTAGTCTGTTGGAAGTTTAAGGTGATTCCCGGAGTTACTGCACCGGGATTGAGTTGCGTTTCTGCAAAACGACCTGTTTTACCAAATTAGTCTGTTTTGTTGTCCAGCTTGAGAATACTCCAAAATAATCGCTTTTGAATAAGAAAAAACATAGAAAAAAGAAAAACAATTTTTTACAATAATTTTTAATTTTAATTCAATCCAGACAATTTGATCTAATTTTGCTTAATCATAATAATTATTAAATTTTCGTTCAACAACTTTATCTTAGCAACAGAACAGATGACAATTCAAAAGCGCAACATACAAAATTTGAATACCCAAAAAAAAAAATTAAATTTCTTAATTTAAAATAACTGTTTTTTACGAGAATCGAACGGAAATTTGCACGACAATATTTTTTTGTGAATGCAATATCGGATTCGTCGCGAAGCCCGTTGGTACGATTCAACAAGTTGTTTTTAATTTGACTTGCACGGTGAAAAAAAAAAGATAAAAAAAACAAGAATGTAAAAACTTTGTCAGGTGCACAAAAGAAACTCGACTTGTGATGTCGCCGATCAATGGCAAAGTCAGGGGAATGAAAAGTCGACGCACAATAATAATACTCGCGGGGTGATGTAATTTGATCGCGCGCGTACACGAAATAAAAAAAAGGACGCAAGAGAGCCGGAGAGACAAAACAAGGACGGCAAATGAGCGGGACGCAAGTTGAAAAGAAAAGCCGGGCGATGGGTTGCGGTAGGTTAGGGGTCGCCGAGGAAAAGGAGAACGATCGGATAGATACGAATCATAAAATTTGATTGGTCTCGGGTACGCGGCGGAATGCCGCCTGCGTATATATCGAAGCATCGGCTCATTTTTGACGCGAATTTATTTCTCCGCATATTTTGTGCCGGGGCAAAAAGAGAGCACGCTTTCGTTCATTCATCCCGGTGCTCACCCGCTCTCTTTCTGCCTGCTACTTCATTTCCAATGCATTCGCGGCACGCACCATCAAAGAGGTTAAAAGTTACGCGAAGTGAAACAACTTTTATCGTGGCAAATTGCTTCCAATTTTATGTACCACTTGATTCGCAACTCTTATGAAATTCCAAGTATCTAAACATTCGCAAACTACGTGCACCTGAATTACACACTGCCCTTTATTTCGTCCCTCGCTCTTTTTCATTTTGCATTGGCCATTTTTTCCATAGTGACACAATTTTAAAACTGTCTCCATTTTTCTTTTTTTTTCATTCATTTATTTATAATTTTAATTATAACAATTATCATTATTGTTCATGATTTTATTTTTTTATTTATTAAATATAAATTAATATAATGTAGATGTAGTTTTTTAAATTTTATTTTATTATTTATTATTACTATTAATTCATTTTTAGATTCGAGTTTTTTCTCGAGTTCAAATGTGGATTAGAAAAAGGAAAAGACAGATTACGTACAGCAGAGGAAGACCATAATGATGAGCTTGAGTATCGGGTTACAAATTAGTAGTGGTAATTGGAGAAGTAAAAAAAAAATGGGAAAGGTTCGATGATCAATGGCGTATTATTTTATGGACAAACGAGAGTGACTTATATAACAAAGCACTGCGGTATAAAAATGTAGCAAATCGATGGACGAATCGAGCGTCATTATCACGCTTGAACCAAGAGTTGATTGACTCTCCAAAGAACAAGAGCCAGCAACGTTGGGGCTTTGTTCGTCGTCGAGAGGAGCGACGAGGAAAACAGATGGCGAAAACGAGTGTATAACAATTACGTAATTCATCTGATGCTTTGAGAATCGCGACACCCGGAGACTAATCAACATGAAATTGCAAATACAAAAATCATAGACCGGAAACAAAGTTGACAAAATCAAAACAACGCCCGAATTTGCAAACCGCGAGGAGGATCAATAACGCATGAAAAAGAAAAAAAAAAATTGTACGACTCGTTGGGTTTGAACAAAAAAAAAAAAATGAATAAAAATGGGGTCGAAGCATTCGTTGTTTATTTCGCGGATTATTACCTTGATTCGCACTAATCGGTTCAGTCGCTTGATTCTCGAATTTCGGTATGGTTTGTTGTCGGCGGGTCGTGTAAAAAAACGAACCCCCGCGTTTAACTTTTTTTGCGATCTCTCTCTTCTCTCTCTCGGTCTCGTTTTCATTGGCGAGTATCCACAATTATTGGAAAACTTTTACATCTCCAGTGATGGGGAAAGCTGCTCGATCGGCCAAATCGAACAAATAACCGTGAGACCTTTTAACGCTATTTCGCGACATTCATCGACAAGTCACGCTCTACGCGCGATTTAATAATCTCATCACGTAGTTGTGATATCCACTGCGCTCTGGCTCTCTCCGACTCGTCAGCCCCCAGTTGCCCCACCATCTTAGACAGCTTAGAGTAGTGTCTCTTTTGAGAGCGAGTCTCGCAATTTTATGAATGAAAATCACGAGCTGCTGCAATGTCGTCTTCACTTTGTCAAACTCGGGAATGCCAAGAGGAACACGTTCGCACAAAAGTCGCCGATTTTTCAAACAAATTTTTTGTACGCCCCAACCTCTCTGACGCTCCGGAGGTTGTGGTTTTCAAAATACTCCCTTTTTTGCGAGTTCATTAAAAGCTACTCCAATCTTTCATTTCCTAAATTTTGTTTTTACGGTTCGCTAAACGCCACTTTGAGAGAAAATTGTTGACATGAGATGCGAATTCATCCCTTTCCCTTCCGGGAAGGGATGAATTATTCCGAAGGTATATATATTTTCATCGCTGGTTAAATAAACATACAAAAATTTGCATGTCACATCGACACAAGTTCGGGTGGAATATTGACTAAACGAAAATGACGGATAATTTTGATTCAACATCGCGATACCGAACGTATTAGATATTAGTTGCACCGTTGGTATAATTATGTTTGTACACCGGAGTGCGCTCAAAAATGCACGTTTTGTGGATATGATAACAAAATTACATTTTTGCAGTGTCAACAAGCAAAATCGAGCTTGTTCATTTTATATTTGAAATTGTAATTAACGTTTGATCCGGAACGTGTTCGACAACGGAACACCGGGGGTTCCGCGTTTAAGTTACATTTTAATTATTGTGTTCGTTCAATGATGATATTAATCGTCAATATTTTTATTAAGCATACAAAAAATGTCACATAGAAAGATGCAATTTAAAAAACAAATTTACGTAGGAAATTTAAATCAAAAAATGAAACGATCACATTTTTTTATTTTTCGAGGTATCTTTCCAGCTGTCAACTTTCTGTAAACGATCAGAAGTTAAAATTTATGTGACCACATTTATGACCCCATAAATTTCGACCATATATACGAACATTTAGCCGTATAAACCATATGTTATAAATATTATTTTTATTTATTGTGTTTTCGTAAAAAAAAAACATTTCGGTTAGTAATTAACATGGAGCACGTTGCAAAATAAGAGATACGATTAGAAACCGCATTGTGACGCGGAATACCAAAAATAAACACTTAACAAATTATAATTTAATGAATGATCGATATCAATAGCTATTCGGTCGGGAATGTATAATAGCCAGTCAAACGTGCCTCGGCCCTAAATGCGTAACAAACATACCATTGGAAATTCAGTGTCTGACACAAACGACAAAGTAATAAGTATGGATGATCACTTTTATTATGGTCGCTGCTGCTCATAAGACTGCAACAATTTAATTCCCGGCACGTAACATTAGCATCATCATAAGCATCGCAATCGAGGTAGGAGATTGCTCTGCTCAAACGGAATTTCAATGAGACACCGCTGTGTAACGTCGAATGTGTGTTCGGCTGATTTTTCGAAATCGCCCGCGCCACTCTTTTTGCATTAGCGGCCTATACTCAGCCAATTTTTGTTATCTCTTTAAATATTCCATCTGTCCGCCGCCAATTACATCGGATGAATGTTAATAAAAAATATCCCATTTCGTTTACATTTTTTATTCTTATTCAAATTCGCTTCTCTTTTTTTTATTTCAAAACGAAAAATTTTTTCAGATTCTTATAATTTTAAACTGTTTGAACATTTTAGAAGCATTTTGAACTGAAATGTTACACGAGCGCATAGGGATTTGAAAATGTTTTGCCGTGTAAAAATGTTGTTGGCGGAGGCAAAAATCGATCGTGTAGAAATTCGAGACAGAGAGAGGAGCAGAGGAATCGCGCGCGGTGCGTGTTTTTCCTCGGACGTAAACCAAAATTACAAGATCCACACGAATCTCGTAATGGCACATGGCGGACGGTAGCTTTAGCGGCTCCCCGTAAAACGCTATCGATTCCATGAAATCAGGCCAACGAAATATCTTCGCTGAGACATCGCGGGATCGAGTCTGTCATATTGCGCTCGTAACATACAGCCGTCAGGAAAAAATATTATGCCTGCCCTTGAAAAGTGCCAAAATAAAAAAAGAAGAAAAAAGGCGTCGAGGAAGAAAAAGGGAGGGGGAGGTGTAAGAAATACGCACGCACAGCTTACGTACGTCGTCGACCTGCGGATTGGAGGTTATTATTTGGCTCGTAAATTTTTATTGCGCGCGCAGAGCTTTTTTTACGAGCGCCATTACGTCGTTCCCACGTAAGATTGTGCCTAGTACATACGAGCGTGACTCAACGTCTCTCTCTTCTTTTTTTTTTCCTCCTCTCCTCACGTCTCCATGTAAAATCGCGGAAGGCATGGTTTTAACGACGACATGCACTTTTTTTCGCCCTCTCGCTCCTTCTTTCTCCTCCCTCTCTTATCTTTTTTCGTTTTCCCCTTTGATATCGCGGTATTTTTTTTGGCAGCTAGAAAATTTGTTAATGTTCAGGGAGAGAGCTTCTCGCATAAGCCGATCGGATTTCGTAACCGCCTTTAATGGAGCGAATTCGGAGAGCAGGAAAATACGCTCTCAAACGTCTCTAATGTAAAGTATAAGATTCACCGGAGCGTCCAAATTTTGCTTCGTTCTCCCCTTTTTTGAGAACCGTTTGATTTCACGCGAAAAGGAACATGTTGTAACAATTAGACGCGCTTCGGTATATATTTTTCCTCCAAACGTACTGAAGATAATTTTTTGTTTGAATTACGCGAGAGGTTGTCGAAGAATATAAAAGCGCGCAGCGAGAGATTTGTTTTGCGGGTTACATCTGTTTTTTGCTCGCAGCGGATTTTTCCCGGTCGAACGAAAATAAACGAGATTTTTGTTTGCGAGCGTCGAGAGTTTGCAAGACGCGAAAACGCCGGGGCGATCGCTTTTAATTTTTAAGATTGGCTCGAGACGCAAATCCTCTCCGATTTAAAAATACAACCGCCGGCGACCGCGCGCACGAACGCGATTGAAAATGTGATCAACGAAAATTCCATACGTCAATCACGGTCCAATTATGATAATTATGTCAGTTGATACAAAATTCTGTTACACTTTTTCTTATACATTTTTTTACAGGGAAAAAAAAACAGAAAAAAAAGTTTACCGCGATAACATAGTTCCGAGAATATAATTAGAGATGAAGGGATGAGGGGGATGATTTTTATGCAGCATCGCGGGAAATCAAATAATAAAGTAATAAAGTCGCTTTTTTTCAAGGTGTTGAAGTGCGCGTCATAAAAGCCAAACCGTGAAAGAGCTAATCAGCCGCCCTTCGCCATTTTTGTGCAAGCGGGCAGTTTCGATTTTAGGGTTGATACCGCCGTAAAAAAAGCCTTCAATCCCCCCGAACGGCATACGTAATTTGGCGCTCGCAGGCTTACACACACCAGACGTGCAAATCCGCCGACACTCTGTTTTTTTTTGTTTCACAAGATAAGCGCAAAAACCTTTGTTCAACATTTATCTCCATCTAATTTGAGTCGGAAGTGTAAAAGTATGCGCAATTACACGTCCAGCAATTGGCATAGATGCGCGGCGCATAATTGTAACCGCGGTGCACATGCGAGAATCCCATTCGTATCAATTGTGCATTACGTAAATTTTGAAGATATGAAAAAAAAAAAAAAATTTGGCGATAGACTCGTGAACCTCTAGTGTTTCTTTTTATTCTCATTGGATTCATCGCAGTTCTAAATTTGATACGAATGATTGTTTCAATTATGTATGATTTTAACGATCGGGATAAATAATTTCTCGCGAGTTCACGGGAATTGAAAAAAAGATAGCTTGGTCGATATGTGTTAAACTTAGAACGTGTGCAAAAAAAATTCAAAAATATGAAACAAAATTGCACAGAGATAGGGACTAAAAAAATTAAAAAGAAAGAGGGAGGGTAAAAAAATACGAATTCGTTTCGGTTCGGTAAAATTAATTTAACGTTAATTAAAAGGACTGCGCGAACATTGTAACTGGGGAAAATTGTAATGGGTCGGGGGTCGCAGGTTGTCATCGCAATCACAATGTATATGCACGCAGACTGATAATTCGTCATCGCGTAATCGGCTCGGCGATGTCAATTAAGCATCATTTTCGTTCGCCTTATCGCGCGCGCCGGTACTATGCTATGCGATCATTTGAATATGCAAATAAAACTACACGTGTAAGGACGGATATCGGAGTCGCATGCGAAATTCAAGAAAATTGCGTCCGGATAATTTCGCGCATAATTGAACTGCCGCGCATTAATTACCCGCGATAACAATCGCGATCGTTTATTCATAAACGTCTTCGATACCCTGCGATTGTGCGTCGCCCGAGCGCTTCATCGCTGATTTGTACTCCTACGGCGTCAGCGTGTTATTTTCTCGATTAATTTTTTTCGCAATCAAAAACGAGAAGGGTCACTTGATTTTAATTGAGAGAAAAAAATATTTTCCAACCTGGTGGTGTAATTTTTAATCTGAAAAAAGGACAAATTTTTCATGATGGAGAAAGAGAGAGAGAGAGAAAAAAAATATAATCGCAGACTCTTCCGGCGCAAATTTTTTTTTTCTACGGTATTTGCGATGCAATTTGTTCGGCTTTTCTCGCGGGTTTATTATAAATAAACGTAATTACGCGCTAATGGACTCCCACTTGTGCCGCTTTTTCCTCGTCTTTGGTCGCTCGTTAAGTCACTTCTTTCTCAGCTGTGCGCTGTTTATTTCGTCCCGAGATTCGGTCAATTGATGTGGGAAAAATGATTTATCCCGACGACACGGCCAAAGATATCTTCATGGAGACGAGAGATATGGCTTTATCATTTCAAACTTTGACGCGAGGGAGCGATAAGTGGCGCGACAAACAGGGGGCCGAGATTTCTTTCTTTTTTTTTTTTTTTTTTCAATTTTTCATTCTCCAGCATGCGTGTGTGTCACTTAGGATTAAAATTGTTTATAGATTAGCGATTGCACAATGATCAACTATAAATAATGACGAATCATTCATCTTCATTTTTAGAACTCGCTTTTCCTCCACGTTTCGATTTTTTAACACGTTGAAAAAATATTTTATCCACGTGCACAGTAAGAGTATAGTAGATGTAAGTTTTAATATGTAAAGCGAAAGCAATGTTATTTTTATGAATTAATATTTTTTTTACCTTTTAGGAAGAGGGTAGTTTAGATTTTATTCTTCATTATAATCCTATTTAGGAATTAGAAATACCAGATGTCATCTGAAACAAAAAAATTTTTATTCAGTTGAATAATAGACTCAATAAAAAAAAAAACAAATTTTTCAATTTATTAAAATTGAATTTATTTTAATTTATTTAAATTTAACTTTCGAAGGTATGTTCTTTATTCAATACATCATTTTTATTAAAAAAAATTACACACAGTAATTAGGTCTCGTTGCTTCCCACGTACGAAAATATATTTCACAAATATTTTATATATTTAAAATATATTCGTATATATTCTACATATTCTCATTTATAAATTATTTAAAGCGGCAATAAGTTGTATAAATTTAATATATAAAATAAATATAAATTTGACATATATTCGTAGATATATTTTCGTCCCTGTGGGTTAAATTTGGTTTAAATTTAAAACCGAAAAACTAAAAACATGTATAAACAAATAAATAAATACACTATAAAAAACATTTTTGTAGCTTGCTCAGCCCCGATAGCGATGAGCGCTGACAAAAACCGAAATCAGTGCAACATTAAAAAAATCGTTTCTTCCATCACGAAGAAATTAGCCCGAAAACATTTCGTATCTCTAGCATGAATTCGGAAGGAAATGCATTGTTCCTTCCATGCAACCAAAAGCATTCAAAAAGCGAATAAAAAAACACAAAAATAATAAGAACTCGGTTCTCCTTTTTGGACGTATTGACTCATGACACGAAAAACTAGCGAGAAAATTTGGGCGCCAAGTATATGTTTGGCAGGTGATTTATATTTTTCGTTCGACCAGTGAAATAGTTCGCCATGGCTCTGGCCCGCGCGGTTTTTCGTTATCGACATTTTCACGGTACGTGGGTGTGCGTGCGTTTACGTGCGTGCAAGCTTTGGCTAGCGGCGTTGCTCTCTCTCTGGATTGTGTGCGTGTCACTCACACAGGGATAATTTGTGTGCGCCAAATCGCGCGATGTGTGTTGGCGCGTACATGTGCCTTAACGTCGAGCTGATGTACATAGGGGGCGCCGCTTGTGTGCGTCCGTTCGTGAGGTATATATGTGGAAACTGCGCTTCCGTGTAATTGCGCGCGCGTTTTCATGTACACGTGCCTCGGCTTGTGTGTGCGACGTTTTCTGGAGGTTTCCCCTAGCAACGAGCAGCAGCAGCCCCAACCCGGCTTAGGAATAGCTACAAACTACACGCAAACCTATTCTTTTTCTGCCAGGCACCGGCCGAAAACTAACTGCAGCGCTGGTCACTTGTACGCTTTAAACAACGCACGTGAATTTTGTTTACCGCCGTGACGTCAAGTTCGCCTAATTTGTAGCGATTCTTCTCCTTTTCCTCCTCTTTTTTTTTAACGCGTTTTCATAATGTCTTGCCTAGGTTTTTTGCTCTCTGCCTTAAAATACATGTTTGACTACAAATTTTACGTGCTACAAAAGTAATGCCGCTCGTCTAACTACTCTCATGAATTATACAAAACTTGGCAATTTGTCCGCGTCTTGTAAAACCAGATTTGAGTTTAACGCTAATTAGAATTTAATCCCATTCTTTTTTTACCTATTAAATTTGTCGTCTATAGACAAAAACTAATCCGTACTATTGAAAAGTAATCGACGGGTCATTTTGATAAAAGCAGACAAACTGACAGATCAAAAATTTTTGTATTTTAAATAGAGCCAGCCAAATTTTTGCTCCGAAAACCAAAAATTTGTCCGCAGGTTAATTTGATTTGTGCAATTTTTATATTGCAAAGTTCCAAGAAAAATGGCGGACGATTATAAATGGCACGACGAAAATGAGTAGATCGCGAGACAGAGTTCAGCGGGATAAATTTTTCATCGGGTGGCACTTTCGGAAGTTGGCCGCGCACCACTGATAAAAATATATATGACGGAACAGATTTCAGCAATTAAGTAATTAACTCGCAGTGAACTTTCGGTTTTCTTATTATAATCTCCATTCAAGTGTCATGCACGGCGCTCATGTTGAATTAACTATTCAGTAAAAGGGGCAAGAAAGAAAACCCACGAGCAGAGATTTATTATATTTTTGTCACAGAGTTGAAAAAAAAAAGTTGACGCGGATTATTTTTCGTATATAAATCTGATTTTAATAAGCTATTCTCAATAACAAATGCGCTGTAATGATATCAAGGGTGGACGGAAAAAAAATTCTGAAAATAGAAAACTGGTCTTGAGTAGGATTTTTTAAAAAAAATCGTGAAAATAAAATGCTCAGTCTATGAGGGTCGGGGTTGCATACAAACTCTCACAAAAAAAATTTACAGAGCGAATCTGAAGTGGTTGTAATGCAAACTGAAAAAATGGCTCGTGAAAATTGACACGAATTGCTCGAGAGAGTCAATGGATGTATAATCGTTCGGTAAAATGATCGGGGGATACTTACTGCCTCGCAAATATATACCGTCGGTGTAAGCGGGGAAAATCTCGCATTGTCGATGCGTATCGTTAGATATGGCTGGCGCACCGTCAGTTTCATTGTTCCCTAATTGAGCGCTGCTCGTTAATTCCTTCGAGGATGACTTAATGACTGGTTGAAACTATTTTCGCGGGGAACAAAATTTTTCTACTCAAGAGAGAGAGAGAGAGAAAGAGCGAAAGGGTGCAACGCGCATAACTGAACGACTTGACATTTAGTAACGCAATTTTCATCGCGCGATAATTCAAGCAACGCCTCGCGAGAATTTGCACGTTCTTTAAGATTTCAGCGCTTCCCATTCTTGTCCTTTTTTATTTTCCTAACGAGGACGAATTAATTAAATTTTTCTCCTCTCATTTTTCATTTCTCTTTTTCTGTTTTTCAACTCGATGATGAAAATTCTTAAACTGATATAACTAAATTTTGAAAACGAATGAAACAAAGGTGCTTAAAAATTGACAAAATTAATTTGTTCAAAAAGAAAAAAATATGTTTCCGAATGATTGAGAAGAGTAAATTTCGTAATATTTTCCGTACAAATCAACAGGATGGCTGATAATTATTTGCAAAATCACGGCATATTGTATATCGTGCCGCTGAATTAACAATCCGGTTTGAAAGCACTTTAAAATATGTACACAAAATGAACGCGTGTTCAATTTTATAACAGCTTGAATCGAATTGCTTTATAAATCCCCTGCCAAAAATCGTTGCATAAATCACCTAAGCAGGTGCGGGCATTTTGGTGATAGCACAAAAATTATACACACAGGCACCCAAAATATGTCAACAGCTATTCAAAAGTGGCCGAATTTCAAAAGACCATCAGCGACATCTGCAAATCGCACAGTAACAAATGCAAAAGCGCGGGCTTCATAAATAAAATCGAACGGCGAGAGTCGAAAAAGGCGGTGTGCTTGGCGTTCCCGAAAAACGATAAATATTCATGAAAATTCTTGAGGCAAAAATGTTAATTAATAAATTTGGCGCCGGGCGGAAAACATTTCGGCTGATCAATAAATTAATCCCGAAAGAACCAACGGGGGGTGGGGCGGGGGAGGGGGAGGGGGGTTTAATGAGCGCGCATGATCGTGCGCTTATATCAAAACGCCCGGACGCATATTTTATACACAGGACGGATAAATATTGATTTTTCGAGTGCTATTAGTTTTATGAAATAAACTAGAACAAAAAAGTTTGTTTAGTCGAACGAACGTATGGTTTGAACCCGTTACTACAGTCTGGCCGCCGAGCCACCCCGCGCCGCCGGGCCTCGTCATTTCCAGCAAGTACTCCTATGTACGTCTCCTACACGCTACCCTTATGTACCTTCATGTATATTTACCTGCCGGCATATACCGAGCTCGCACACACCTATGTACGCCACGCTCAGTACATAGGTCAGAAGCGGCACATAAAAAGCACATAAGCGCCCAGGTATACTCCGGTTGAAAATTATTGGACGTATTTTTCGAATTATTCGCATATTTTAACATTCTATGCGCACGATGAGAAATAAAAAAACACACACAGTGGATAATTATTTGGCCCTGGCTGCCAAAAATTGGCTGGCAAAATTGTACGTCTCATTGACAATACGTGTTTGCGTTATTATTTCGGCCATCCCCCGCGGGCTAAATTCTTAATTATTTAAATCGATTGGCATATAATTTTTGGGTTCTCACGTTTCGGCCCGGGGTTTCCCGAAAAAGGGGAGGGGTAGAAGGATGTGCACACAAATTTGTACGCGGAATTTTCGCGCGAGACAATTCGTTGGGCGAAAAATTATGAGGTCACGCGAATCAGAGCTCCAGCGGAGCTCGAGTTCATTATTTATCAAACGACCGGAGAACCAGTCCAGCGATTCAATTATCGTTTTTACTTTTCCATTTTTCCATCTCCCTCTCTCATCCTGTTCGGTTTTTTTTTTCGCCTCCTCTACTTTCCATTCGCTTCCGCCTGGACGAAAGATTTGATGACACCTCATGTGCCCGAGTTCGAATTAAGTTTTGGTTTTCATTACCGCGACTGGGGACAAAAAGTCGGTGGGATTGGCCTGAAAAAAAAATGCGCGACTTCGTTAAGCTGACTCGATCGCGCTGATTGGCGTGATTTTAATAAGTTAATGATATTCATCGTTGCTGAGATCGGTGCGATGGGCTTTGGGAGATTATCTTGCGGATAATGAGGTTACAGATGAATTTCAACGGAGGGGCGATTGTTGCGTCTATGAAAAAAAAAAAAAAAAAATTCATAGCGAGGCTTTTCATAGCAGTTTAGTCGAGTTTTACATGTCACGTCAAACTTCCCGATGTAAACTTTCAAAACTAAAAACTTTTGATGAAGAAGAAATTTTGAAACATGAATGCCCAACTTTTGTTTTTGATGATGTATCCAGAAATTTTGGACTTGCAAACTTGCGAGTTGCGAAATTGTTACCTCGATTAACGCAGCAGACATATCTTGTGCCAGAAGTTCTGAAAGAGTTGTGATTTTTTTTCGCCCCATCGAGAGGAAAAGAAAGAAGAAATATTAAAAAACAAACAAATTACAGGTTGGTTTGTTGGTTAACCGAAACTTTGGGTTAATTAACATTTTTCAAATCGAAATTTTTGTCTCACCGCAGAGACTGCGGTACGAAATTAGATTGGGGAAATAATAAAAGTGAAATAAAATTTTGCGATCGTATAAACCAGGGAGAGCGCGCGCGTTCCAAAGTCGAATTTTACGACGAATTTTCTCGCGCATAAAAGTTGCTCGCGGTGCCGATAAGCGTTTATGAAGACCAAACAACTATTGGCGAGGCACATTAGAGCGCGGCATCGAACTGTCGGAAATCGATTGCAAAGTTTGCGATTTATGAATAGTAAAATGTCGCTTGAATAGGCCGGTTTTGCTTTCACTGTAACGGCGTCTGCAAAAACTCCCCAAATACGCGCACGTCAATGTGATTCAATTTCAAATGAGCCGAACATATTTTTAGAACAAATGTAGTCCAAAGCCATAGTACTTGCCATTTCGTTTCTTCCGAGCAATTTTATTTCATTTTTTATTCTATTTTTTGTATTTTTTGTATTTTTTTTTTTTTTTCTAGAAGTGAAGCGTAGTTCTTCATGTGAAGTTACGTTTGAAAACACGGCAACAGTGCCGAGTCCTCCCCCACATCACTTTTTCTCCTAGTCTTTTTTCCAAGAATTACGCAAGGCTCGTGTTTCGTCACGTTTTCTTTCTTTCACTGCGCTCGTCTTATTCTGCGCGAGACAGAGCGTTTTACCGTTTTCTGTTCGAGTGCACAAACTTTTATTCCTATGCTTCAGTTGGACATTTTTTTTTCGCTGGACCTTTAAACGGTTATCACGCGCGACTAGCTCCTTCGTTTTTCACTTAGCGAAACGAACAGCGAATATGCTCAACAAAAATAAACAAAACGATGAAAAGTACGACGCGCTCTTTATTCTCCCCGCGCTCCAGAAATCTCCAGCCTTTGACGCCCATGGTGTTTTATCGTACACTTTTTTTCACGTCGGTGTTCTACAAATGTTCCTGATATGAACGTTGTTCATCAACCTGAAAATTATACTTTTTTCATTTGGTTATCGGCTCTTAAATTTGTATCAAATTTTTAAAAAAATATTTGTTTTCAAACGGTCATTTATGCAATTCGTGGCATTTGATATAACATAATGTCTGTACCAATTTTTTTTTCTAGCTACAACGATTATATAACATATGTGGAATCCTTAGAAGTTTCATTTTCCAATCGTAGAAATTGAAAATGTTATTCGATATCAATATCGAATAACAATTTCATTTTTTTTTTCAATTCATTAATAATTATTAATAAAATGAAAAAAATTGGGAACAATGAAAATGATAAAAAAACGCATTTACTCAATTAAAATTGTTTGTTTTTTTTCATGAATAATTTTTGTATACTGAAATAAAAATTAAGACATTTTTCAAATTTTTGTTCGTCAATTGTCAACTGTCAATTGCAAAAAAAAAAATTCTTCAATGTAATTGGTTGCATCCAATTTGTTTGTTGGAACGCCTGATCCGAGATTTATTAGGATTGCAGTGCAGCGAGCAGAAGAAAGAAAATACTTGAGACAATCTGTCGGTAATCCTCTCATTTGTGATTAAAATCATCCGCCGTACATCGATACGTAGCCAATTGACGAGAGCTTTCCTCCGCGCTGAAATAAATCACAAAGCCGGACGCCGAGCGAAATTGTTGCATGAAAGTGTCTATCTTCATTATTTCTCTGAAACTATCCAAACGCCGTTGCAGACGATTTGAATATTTATCATTCTTGAAAAGTAAAAAAAAAAATAACAACAAAATCAGTTAGAAATTGTCTCCTTTTTTTCGTTACCTAATCTTCTCGCAAATTTAATTTTCTTTCACATTCCTTTTTCGTAACGCAAAAAAATTGTTTACAAAATTTTCATCCCCCGAATGAATTATGCATCCCAAGGTTAAACAATTTGCGAGACAATTTTCAACGGCGTAATTCAAAAGTAACTTTCATAATTTATACAGTGTTCGCCGTCGTCGAAACTTTGAAACAATAAACAAAAGCAGATCTTCAATCGCGAACTTTGAACTGTTCAAGGTCGAATTCTTGTAAAATATAAAGTTGGATTACTCGGGTGTTCGAAACTCCGAAAAGACCCATTAATTCTGACGTTCCTCGCAGCCAATCCATCAGCGCGCGATTACATAATTCATCGACCTGGCCTCTCTCGTGCAAATCTCACGGCAACAGGGTGCAAAATATAAATAATGCCGATTTAATCGAACCGGGGTTAATTATCGTGCCGGCGCTTTTTTTTATCTTCGAAAAAAAATTGATTACTTGGCGTACCTTATTAATTAAATTAAATATATTTTTGTTTCTGAATATTAAATACGGTTGTCATCTCAACCCTTTTTCTTGATCATTAATAAAAAAGAAAGGTGAAAGATGGAAAAATTGTAACCATTAATACGATGATCATAATTTGCGAAAACTCGTTTTATTATCGCAAAGTGTGTGTTGGCAGACTGCGAGGCTCTTTAGAGAGAAAGGATATGTACGTCTAGTGCGCACTCCTTGTCGTAAAACCATGTAACGATATGTTGCACGTAGAATCCCAAGGTGTGCGAGAGCTGCGGAATCCATTGTGAAACGTGTGGTACGCAAAGTATATATCGGCCATTGAAAAAGCGCCTCGCGAAGAAACTTTCGCACATTTTTCATCATCGCCACTCTCCGGTCAATAGCGCATCTTCACTTTGACGTATTTTATTACCTCCCCGGCTCTATTCTTCCCGCTTGCTTGACGCGTTGACACGTATGAATATTCCATGCGGACGAAAAAAAACGTACTCGCACGCGGCCTCTCCCAATCGCATCGGCAACGTTTGAGTTTAACCCTTTTTTCAACGAGGGACACACCGCCAAGCTGTGATCCGTCTTTATTCTGAAACTGTTTCTTTTATTTTGCTTTTTTATCGCTTCGCTTTCAATGTCGGACACTTTTTAAGAAAAAAAAAATGTTTTCAACAACATTTGTTATGCAGTTTCGCTGGCAGAGTAAAAATAGTACAAATCTGGTTTTCGATTATTTTTGCAAGAGTTGCAACAAATGTATAAAAATTGCAAAAGAAAAAAAACAACCGATTCGAAACATAATTTTAAGTTGCAAAACTTGAATTTCCATTGAACGGGTTAAATAAATAAAAATATATGACTTGAAGAATGTTCCGAGAGGTCCTGAAAGTTCATTCGCATTCCGGCGATATCTTCTTGTTTATCCAGCGCCGGGTCTCTCCTAAACACAATAGATCAGAGTGATTCAACATCATTTACGGGTCAAGGTGTACAGCATTTCTGGTGCGCTGTCATAACCTATTAACCCAGGTCGCATTTTTCCGCGTCCACATTTTTCTTTTCCCTTTGCTCTTTTTATTTCGAGCGTAAAAATGCAAACGCGTGGCGATTACCCAGTTGCCCTTCTCTCTTTCTCTCTCTCTCTCTCTCCTTTTTTCTCCTGCGTTCCTTTCCGAGTGCGTGAAAGATTAAGACAGAAAGAAGGAGCAAAAAATGTCGGAGCAAGAAGAGAGGGAACACGAAAAAGCAACTGGGAAAAAAAACGAAACGAGGGAGTGAAAAAAAAAAGGAACTCGTTCTCGTTCGCGGCACGGAAAGCACTTTTTAGCGGAACTCCGTTGTATAATTAAAGGGTACTTACTTCGATAATGGCGGAGCTTTCTGCTAGCCCTATAATTTTACAGTAGAAAAGTTCTCAAGCTCTCGATGCAGTGTTGGTGTGCGCGACGAGGGCAAATATGTCCTTTTTCATCTCTCCGCGCACTTGTCTGTTATTTTAATTAGATAACTGCACGACAAAGCATACGATATCACAATTATCCGCGCCGTCATTATATAAATGTTACGACTCACGCGAATCAATCGGACGATCTCCGACGGTTGATATTTCATATCACGTGGAGCTTATTTTTTACGGTCTCTCCGATGATGTTTACACTTTTTTTCTGCGGGTTCTTTTTAATTGCCCACGTTCTCTCTTATCTTGGCCCGTGCATTTTTGCAGCTCGTAATCTCTACGAAACAAGACAAAATTACATAGGTTTTTTTTTGTTCTTAATACATTTTATTCTAACTTTTTCATCCTCAATTAAATTCATCTTTGTGCTAAAAATTTCTTTGCACAATTAGTTCTTTTTTATATATCAGTTTGTAAAAAAAAAAACTTTAATTTAATTAATATCGAATTCTTTAGAAAATGATAAATACACGGAGATTCAGCAGCGAAGTTTGTTAATAATAAACCCCACTCAATTTGTGGATAATTCGATTTGAATTCAAGAACCGCATCAAATGTAATAATATTTCATTTTCAAGTGTCGTGAGTTATAACTTTCAATTATTTATCGCCGATTGTGTTCTAAATTTACAAAAGCCGCGTGAAACTCGTTATTAACCCATAATCCCGCACGTTGATTAAATTAATTTGCGGGCTAACAAAAAATTCATCACCGGGCGACCGAGCTATTATTTTTGTATGCCGAAATTCAATCACAAAATTCAAATACAATACCCGATAGAATATATACCTTTCCCTTTTTAAAATCAAAATAACAAATCCAATAAATTTGTCCTTTCGATTAAAAAGTTGAACAAGTTTTTTTGTTCTCATGACAAAATGTTCGGGGTCGATCGCCTTAAAAAAAGAAAGGGGAAAAAAGTGAGAAAAAGTTACTGCAAAATTAAGAGGAAAAGTAGTGGGCGATGAAGATGGGCAAATGAAGTGACGAAAGGAAAAGAAAAAAAAAACGTGTAACGCAACCTCGAGATTGGTATTTCGATAAGTTCGAAATAAGACGAATCTAATTTGATTCGCACAGTCAGCTGCTAATTGGTATTGCTCATTAGCATAATGTTATCGAGCATAACAAGAGCGCAAGCGGAAGGTCTTGCTCATCTCTTGCTCGTCCGACCCGTCGTTGGTAACATTCAATAGCATCAAACTTCTTAATTGGCTGAGCACGCTCCGATTTAACTCCGGCAGATGGTGTAAAATGGGGCCGCGCATAGTACGCGAAATTGTACAGAAACGCTCTTGCACGATGCCAGCCAACTTAACCGATTGCGTTTTGAATTCGCGCGCTCGTGCGTGCCAACTTTGCAAAACGACTAATTTCCCTTCGTCGCGGAGACTCCTTTTTTTACTCTCTCACAATATTCCACTTCATTTTTCCCTTTTACCCGGCCGCTTCGACATCTTTTTGTCAACCAAGTTCTGCTTTCAAAAATTTTTTTTTCCGTCTTGCTTCTTTTTTTTCTTCCCGGTCCCTTTAATTCATGCCTTCTCGCCGCTCCGTTTTTCTTTTTCTTTCAAATTCATTACCTCTCTATTTTTTTTAATTTTGTTTTTGTTTTTCTTTTTTGTTCGGTCGCCATCTGACAAGCGCATCAACGCTACCGTGCGTCACATAATTATGCACTTGTAACACTTATCGGTTCGAAATTACACAAAAACTCGCTACCTCGCTCGCGGGGCTTTTGCGATCGCCAGTGCGAATCCACGTAGGACGTATGTAAATGCGGTGTTTATTACGCAGATACTCTCTGGCAAGGGGTAATTCATTTTTTAGGTACCTCGAATGACACGGATCTACAATTCCTGGACGGGTGTATATTTTCCAGAATAAAAATACAAAAAGAGCTAATTGATGGATCTGTTCTTCGTTTCATGCAAAATTGTTTGCAACAAAAAAATTTTGGTTATGAAAAATTGATGTCGAACATCAGTTTTTTGTTCAAATGGTCGAACGCATTTATAACGTTGCTCAAGACTTGACAACGATTCGAGATGTCAACATATAATATGTTTAGCAAATTAGAAAACAAAATTTTTCGAAAAAAAAAAAAAATTAGTGAAAACAAATTTTTTTTTCATTTTTCTTATTTTGCTATCAATTTTAAATCGAAAAGTTTACGAAGAAATATTTAGTCAAGATTATATGAGGATTGCAAAACGAGAAATTCGTATCATTTGTGAAATGACAAATGAAACTGAAAATATCGTACTCACCCTTTTTCTTCGGTTTACGGATCTTAATTGGAGTTTGACAAGTTGGTAATAGAATTATTTTGTTTTTGTTGCAGGTCATATCCTTCACCAGTACAAACCGGAGGTTCGACGACAATGAACTGTTCTGGAACACAAGATTATTCTTGTAAGTATGAATTTTAACTATATCAAAACTTTATAATTATACTAATTTTCGCATCAGAACCGATCAGGAAACATCAAAACCAGTAATAAAGCTATAAAAACAGAGAATCCAATTTGCAAAAAAGAAGCAAAATGAGAAACAAAAACAAAAAATATATAACGTGAATAATTTATTATCTAATCAAGTTGGCATAATTGAATGTTCGACAGTTAAAAAAAAGTATATTAAGTGAACAAATGAGCGAAAACGATTACACGAAACCCAAGAGTAAATCAAGCAGTTTTTTACTGAACCACATAATTATCGTAATCGGAGAAGATAACGCAGCTATTAATTTTCAATTACCCCTGCGGTTTATTATAAATAATTCACAAACAAGAGCGCATACGCAATGATAGCTCGAATTATTTGTTAATCGCATTTGCGCTCATTAAATTTTGATTGTTGTAATGTACCTGTTTAATTAATAGCAAATAAATATCAATCTACCAAGTGTGAAGTTTATCATTGCGGCTCTTGTCTGAAGTGACAATTATGATTTCATGTAATCCCGGTTAATCGGACCGGGCTTGTTTATTATTGAATTTTTTCACCCATCGACAAATTTGAATTACATTTTGATCAAAATTATTGACATTTAATTGAACCAATCATTTTAATTGTATGCTTCATAATTGAAATTAGAATAAAAATTGCTATCACAATAAAAAAAGCAAATAACAATTAATTATTGCGAAATGAATAATTGAAGAAAATTGAATATCGAATCCAATTTTTTATTGTTAGAAAATAAGGGGTTTAATTTTAATCTTATCTCAACCTGGGACAGGAAAATTCGGTCTTGATTTTACGAACGGCGAACTCACCGGAAGTTGTGGTCAAATTTTCAGCACACGCTAATTTAATTCAATTTGATTAGCCAGCAATTAAAACCATTTTGTAAAACCATTTTACAAAACTAACTTTTTTACGGTATTTTTTTTTTTTAATTAACAATGTTTTTCATTGCGAGGAAACATCAACTCGTTGGAATCATAGTTTGGTTCTTTTTGTTTATCGATGAAACAAAGTTACCGCTTACACGAAAAAAAAAAAATTGGGAGAGGGAAATTTAACGCGCGCAACTTGGATTTCAAATTAAATTATGCGGTTATGCGCATTCAAGTTAAGTTTATGCTAATTTTTTAAGTTTATGCAAATGCTTTCCACGTTTCACGTTTGCATAATGTTTCCCGGGATTTTACATATGCTGTCTGTCGAAGGACTCCGAAGATTCGCCCGACATTTTTCAGCTCGCCTTTGAAACTTGGTTGCCCACTCAATCGACCTTTTTAAATTTGCAATAAAACTAATTAGGCCACTCAGAATATTAAAAATAATACTTAAAATAAGAAAACTAAATAAAGAGCACACAAAGATGATCGTTTGGAGAAGAAAAAAAAAATCCTGAACTGACTCTAATTTTGGAATAAACGCCTGCAGTAAAAACCTTATTTTTTTCTGATCTTAAGATTCGTCAAAATTTTAATTCATAATATCTTGTTACACTGGATTCGAAAAGATTCGCTTTTATAGATCATTTCTTGTAAATAAAACACAATTTTTGACATGGATCGAAAAAATTAATTTTCGAATTCGAACAATCTGAAAATCTCGTTGAAAAGATGAAAATATAACTGCCCTCACGATCGAAAATATATTCACTAAAATATGTTTCATTTTATAGTCATCATTGCCGCTTTTTATAAATTTTTTATATAAAAAATATACTCCATATTGCCGCTATAAATTTTATATAGAAAAAAAAATTTTTTCCCCGTGAGGGTAACACAAACAATGATTCAATTTTATTTATATATTTAAGAAAACATTGTAGATTTAATTAGGTGATTAGGTTTTCAAATCTAATCACCTAACACAATAATCATCATTGATTGAAATCTTGTCAAAATTATTTTAGTTTCAAAAAACCAAAATAATAAGAAAAAAACAAAAATAAGAACTTGATCATTTTTTGTTTGATCTACAGTAGCGAAAAACAAGCAATCATGATTGACTAAACAATGGCGGTATAGGAAGCAAAGTGGAGTTTAATTTGCAGAGAGGAAAAAGGTCGGTTGGAAACAAAAGGGCTCGGCAGCGTGCATAACCCAATAGGAGCATGCAGAGCGGAGAGCCAGAGGCGCATTATCGCGAAGCGAAAATCGCCATTTGCATAATCTGTAATTGTTACATAATAAAGTTAAAGCGCGGATAAATGCGGTGCAAACAAGGAGCCGGGGTGAGAGCGAAAGAGAGAAGATGTGAACGAAAGGCTGATTGATTGACGGCCGATCGGGATCGATATTTCGTTTGCAGAGGCCAGGGGTTTCGGGTTATTTATATATTTATCGGTCTGGTGACAGTATGCAATTAAGCCTGTCTCTGTCTCAGGTGTGATGGTGAAGCAGGAGGCGAGGGACGACGGCTACGAGACCAGCCCGGACCTCGAAATGAGGAGCACTGGCGGTGACAGCAGCCAGCAGTACCACACACCACTAACACCGCACACACCACACACGCCTCACACTCCACACACACCGCTCACGCCCATCTCTGCAACGCCGCACCAGCCCCAACAACCTGCGTCCACCGCTGCCACTCTCGGCCAGGTAACTTTGACTCCTATCTCACGTTCTTATCAAACTTCTTCCCTTCCCCTCTGAGTACCCGAGCGTGCAAGTCAAAAGTGTGTCCCACCCCTCCACCCACTCCTCCAGAGGATGCATGGCTTGAGGCGAACCACCCGAGTAATTAAACTGTTCAAATTGACGCGAAAGTCTTTTGTTTAACTTAATCAGCATAATCTACAATCCCAAAACCAAATGTCACGGCCTAAATTTCCAACTTACTCTCCTCTTGACGTAATTCACAGTTCCTTCCAACTCCTTGTAAGATGAATTTAATAAATAATTAACCAATTTTAATGTAATTAGAAATGGGATCTTGTTGAGGAATAAAACTGAGGAAAAATTGACTAAATAAATATCTGGGACGGTTTTAGTTGTAGATCAAAAGCTGAACAATTGACAGTCTAGTTGTTTTGAAGTTTGAAAAATATATGTGAACAAATGATTAAAGATCGGAAAATGGAGATATTTAATTTACGAAAATTAATTTAATCAATTTAATAATTTGCATAATACAAATATGTAAAAGCCTTGCACTTTTGGTTAAAGTTGAAATTGAATTTGGTTATTTTAAACAAATTCTAATATTTCTGGTAAATAAACATTTGCATACAAAAATTTGCATAGGATAATTCTAAAAGTTGTATCAGATGTTTACTCAGGTGGTTATTAATATAAACTAAAAAAGTATATCACAAAAATTTTGAAGATTTGTAACGACCTGAAGGGTGGTTGTATAGTTAACTCATAACAGTCAGTTTTTGATAAAATTTATATGTCATTGTTTATATTATGAACTAAATTTTGGCAAAATGTCAAGTTATTCCTGTGTCTCAAAACTGAGATGTTTTGATTCAAAGTTGGCCAAACTAACGTAAGCTCTTATGACAAGTGTGAAAAAATTTGTACATTTCATTACATAACCTAAAAACCAAAAATCAAATTTTGTTCAAAAACTGAAAAATGATTCCTTTCTTATAAAGAAAGATAATGTAATGGTGGATATAGTTTTTCCACAAATTCAAAATCGCGAACAGTGTTTACAATCAAGTCATCGCTTGATTAGTCAACCGCGTACAGCCAGGCTCAAAAATTGATATCTTTGTTAAATTGAAAATTTTTTTGCAATAATAATATGCATTTTAGCTGTTTTTCATTGATTTTAACATTTCATTCCTTTTTTGTTTTTTGATACCGATTTTATTACAAAAATATGAGTACAAAATAGCGATAACATTTTGTTCTATACTGTAACTATGTAAGCACCTTAATGAAGCCACACGTTACGGAGGAAAAAACTCCATAAATAAAAGTATACTGCCCATAAAAAATATTTAATATTAAAAACTAATTTTTAAGGATATCTAGTAATAATGAAATTTTAATTAAAAAAAAAAAAAAAAACCACTATATTTTTGTCTTGTTAACTTTGTAAAAGTTTAGTACATTTTTGAATTTTTTGTTTTGAAATTTTCATTCAAAACTTGTTTCATTTGTGTTGATTATAGTTTTTTTTTAATTAAATTAATTTGATTCAATTTGAATAAACACTTGTGGAAATAATGTCAATTTAGTTTGATAACAATTACCATAGTTTACAAGATACATTTCATACCTAAACGATGAAATTAACCATCAGATGATGAATCTGACACTAAATGAATTTAAAATTCAATTACAGCATAATATTACACAGCTATTTATTCAAATTCAATCAATTAACATGATGGGGAAGTTGAGAAAATTTGGCTATCACGAGCGTAATTATCTGTAAAACTATGTGCGCGTTAGAGCTTGTCTACGGTGTGTGTTTCATTTCGAATTGTGCCGCGCTAATCGAAATATCGTTATATATAACAAGATTCAAATTTGTTTTTACCATTTCGATATCACCTGTCACATCAATTTCGCAATTAATTAAATCAACCTCATGCATTTATTCGCGAAAATATTCAATCGAGAAAAAAATACAAAACAAATAAAAATATTCTTGGAAAACAACAATCGAACGGTCCATATTTTTACCACTACAGTTCTTTTCTCAAATTATAAAAAAAAAATAAAATATTTTCGCAGTTCCATAAATATACATTCGCATCAGAAAAACCGATATTTGATGCATATAAAATTCCACAAATGCAATATTTCTCATAGAATTGTGGTTCATACATTTATTATTAGGTTTATTATCGTATTACAGAGTACATTTATTTTTTACTGCATCGAACGACGTGCCGCGAGATTACATATTAATAGTACCATAACGTTTAGAAAAGACGATACCTATTAACCCGTAATTACCATGAGACTCTGTTTCTCAGACCATTGCGAACGCCCCTCAATTTATAATATCTTCATTAGCGCACGTGTATATAGCGAGCTCACGTGACCTAATCAATTACCAAAAACACTCCAACAGGTGTACAACTTTGCAGCGACATTTTTACCCCTATTTTTTTTGGTTCAAAAAACACAATATTTCAAATAGAATGTGTGCTTTGGCATCTCAGATATCTCATTCATGCTTAATTGTTTATTTAATTCGAGATAATGAAGCGGCAAATTTCTTTTTGTTTTGTTTTTTTTTTTTGCAAACTTTCAGTGTATACGCTCGGTACAGAAGTCACAAGTCTATTTTGATGTGCACGCAAAATACATAAAAGTTGTTTCTATATAAATAGAAGCACCACTCGCGGAGCATATCATAATTTTTACAGAGGACATAAATGTAATGCTCGCGAAGAGTACCTCTCTTTTTTTTTTATTTCCTCTCAGTTAATATTTGATGAAAGCCCTTACCAGCAAGCAAAGCTAAAATACTGCTCTTTAGTACTCTCTTAATAAGTCTACGAACTTTGAATAAAATATATACGGGTCGTGAAAATAAAACTCACACAGCTGAAAAAGGACTCTGACGGATTTGATTAAAACAGCAGTCGCGTGTAATGCACGCGATATGAAATTCATTGATAAATTGTTGATAGCTCGTAAATAATTATTTTTAACTTGCGATTATTATTTTTATCACTAGTCCGTATTTGCATGAAATGCGATTTTATTCTAACTGTGATTTTTATTTGCCAATTCATTTATCAACAATTGTTGATAAATTAATTAGAATAATCTCCAGCACAAATGAATCGAACAAAAATGTTCTCAACGGGTATTGTACGTTATTTTTCGCTCGAATTTCCATTCCGCTCGTTGATTGAATATTATTAGTTCGTTTCAATTATACCAATCAAAACAATCAGATCTCGCGACTTATTGGTGTTGTATCACATTATTTGCATTTGCAATTTATACGTCGGGATGACAGTATTTTTTGACGAAAAAAAAAAAATAAATAAAAAAAAAATAAAAACTCGTGCGGATAAAAGTTTTGATGAACGCGTACGTAATGCGATACGCTGTAACAAATTATTCAGTTATCTCAGTCACGAGTAATAATTTGTTTGATATGTAATTACATTACTCAGTCTTTAACTTGTACACGAATGGTCGCAGCGGGCATTCCTCATGTATTTACGTTTTATCATGTTCATTACTGTTACAAGTTGTCGTAACTTACAGACGAATACGAAAGGAAACTTGCATAAGATAATTGACAAGTGCAGTTTGGTATATTAATTTCATACCCATTCATTATGACACTTTACTATAAAATAAACTAACACTCAAAGAGGTGAGATGCCAAAGCCCAACAAATCCTACAAATTAAAAATGCGAGGGACAATAATTATTGAATTTGTTTTATAAGCCCAGATAATTCGTTTTGAAAAAAAAAATTATTTTCAACAAGTCATGTATTGTTTATATAGACAATATATGAACAATATATTGACCATATATGTTTGAATATTTTTCATATATGGACTATGTGTTGGCAATATATTAGCAATTTTCAAAAACAATCGTTATATGGTCAATATATGATTTCCAAAATAATATATTGTCGATATATGTTTAATGTGTGGACAATATATGATCCTTTTTACTAGAGGACCTGTGAAATGATGAAAAATGTAGAAATGAACAAGTTGTACGAAATTTTTACTGCAAACATGAAAAATGAAAACAAATATAAAAATGTATCAAAACATCAATATTTTAAAAGGAGGTCCATTCGAAACTCGTCAAGTAGAGGAAAAAAGTTTATCCTATATTTTCGGCTGACAAATTCCATTAAATATCAAGATTAAAATAATGTACAATAACAATTCAAAATAATAACAATTAGCAATTCAATAGACTAATTTTAGAATTTTTAATCTTCCATTTAATTCAACAGAACATACTTTTTAAGGTTTTTTCTTCTAAAATGCAAAATGTGGATTTTTCACTTTATCAACAGACGTGCAAAATTCGTTGATACTCGTTTTCTATTCCATATTTGGCACATTCCCCTAATAGTTGCAACGAACTTTTTAATTGCAAAAGAAGTATCTAATGATTTCCAAATAAAATTTTTTATTCTAATTACACTGGCGTGTAATCTTTTCCCTCGTGCTATTTTTTTCTGAATAGAGATTTTTTTGCATTTGAGAAATTTCATCTCTGTAATAAAATATAGAACTTTAAAAATGGACCTAAGCATTTTCAATTCAAACTAAAAAGACAAAAAATGGTTTCAAGATGAAAAAGTATTTACTCGTTAAACTAGTTTATAGAAGTTAATTGACAGTTACTAAAATCTATACTAAATTCTAAAACTTATTAATGTTTGTCCGGGCGAAGGGGTCGGTAGTGATAAAACCACTTTATAGTCAGACACGGAAAAGAAGAGCACTCGTACTTAAGGCATAAATGTCGATGAGTTTATTGTTGGCTTGATTTTTGCCAGTCGGAAATCATAAAAAATAAATAAATGAAATTTCTTTTTATTTAACTTTTCCATTAATGGCACCAATTCTGCCAATCTAAAAAAATCCACTTTCTCAAATTTCTCAAAAAAAATAGTTCTAAGTTAAAATTAAAAATTCGACAGGACGAATGATTTCCAAATCTCTGAGATCGTTAAAAGTTATCGGCAAAGAAAGAAAAAGAAAAAAAAGCTCGTTTGTTTCAACTGCAGAATAATAAAATGTATACTTTAGCAATTTAGCGTAGTTATGAATAAGCGGAGCTTCATTTTGCTGGCGTGACAAACTTTTATAGTTGCTATTTGTCATTTCCGGTTGGCGCGCGAACAATTTCTTTGCCCTGGGAGTGATTAAAAGTTTCTTGTGGGTGTTTTTGGAGGGCGGCGCACTCGCGACTCCGCGTGCAGCAACAGGTGACATTCATCGAACGTTATTATTTGTTTTGGCAGGTTAACATCAAGTGCGAGACCCCGGTGGATCCTTACTCGTTCGTCGATGAGGAGATGTCGATGGGCGGAATCAGAACGGCGAGCAGCCCCGGCGGAAACCCGGAAAACGTCACATGCCCGGGCGGGGTCCAACCTCCTGGCATGGGTGCAAGGACGGCAACGCCACCCTTGCCAAATCCCCTAGCCGCACACCAGATGATGAACACGAGCCTCGTCATGAACGGCGCTGTCAATCCACAACTCGCCCACCAGCCCAAAAAACGTGGCAGGAAGAAAAAGTCTGAACTGATCCTTACACCTGAAGAGTGAGTTCAAATTACACAAATAATTAGCCCAAAATTTATCTTGTCAATAATGAAAATTTATCAAATCCAATAAATTAATAATCAATTGAAAACTGAATTTTTTTAATTGGACTTCATGATTGTGTTAAGTTCAACTTTGTATTATTTTATGAAATATAAAAATGTTCCATTGAAAATTGAACATTACAAACGACCGCAAATATAATTGTGTTCAAATTAATATTGTTTGAATTGATTTTAATTAAATTTGGCTGGTGGATCCAAGCTCTTCTAATACTTCGATTTATATTTTTGGTTTATGTTCATTCAGCAGACTCAAAATTTCAACGCAAAAATAATTTTAATACTCTAATAATTTCAGTGCAACGATCGTTTAAAGAACTTTAAAAACTACCATCTCAATTAGGTTTCAATTTTTTTTTTCATTTTTTAATCATACTTTTTTACTTTGTTACATCAAAATTTCATAATTTTTTAAATCGTTGATAGAAAGAAATTTATTATTTAAATTCTTTTATACACGAAGGATTTAAGGATTCGATTTGAAATATTAAACAGAATGGTAAATTAAAAAAATTTCCTCTCTCATCCTTTAGACTAAAATTTCATCTATAAAAAAATATATTGTGTAAATAGAGTGGAACGATGTAAAAGGCACGGTGAAAAATTAGCGCTGTTGAACAAGATCTTTTTGATAGCCTGGGAAATTTGCTAGAGAAAAAAATGCGATTGTAAGACAATCAAAGTTACAAAAGATCAAAGGTTGAAAACGAGTTTGCTGGGTTCTGATTAACAAAAATAGAGGTTAATTTAATTCGAGCTTATGATTTTAACTTCGGCAGTAAAACAGAAAGATATTAGAAGAGCACACACTCAACTTCATTTACTTTACTCAAAGGCTTTGACTGTTCTTTAGAGCGGAGCTGGCAGAAGCGAAGAAACGGGCCAAGACGTACAAAGAGAGGAAAAAACACGACAGGTTTGACGGAATGCCTGAGGAGGAAGTTAGCAAACGCGTGCTACCCGATCATCTTACAAATAACCTCGACATCATAATAGTAAGTTGACCGTTTTTATTATTCTCTATGCTTGATTATAATCAAGCGTCAATGCTTTTAATCACCTACTACGAAAAACACTGGGAGCCCGGTTTTGTGACTTTTATCAAAAAAAAAAAAAAAACATGCAGTGTGAATATCAAACCGAAGACAACTCAGATGCACTTATACACTTGAGTTCTTTTTCAGATAACAGTTAACTTTCTCTTAATTTTTTGAAGTTAAATAAAACTTTCAAATTTGAGGTGTAGATTTTTATATATGAAAATGGGTGCGTACTTTATCAAAAACACGTTCTCTGAAAAAAACCGACCTAAGTGCTTTTAAGCCGTTATTGCACTCAGGCTGGGTGAAATAACGCTGGGTGACCTAGCGACTCAATTACATAAAAATACAGACACTTAACTTTACCTGGTTAATATCGTGTCACAATGATCCCTGGCTTAACTTTTTCACGTTTTGATTTTAAATTTAATTCTAAATTTTAATCATACGATCGAGTGAATTTTTTATTTTAAATTTCAGTATTTTTAATTTCTATTTTTTTCAGTTAATAATTAATCATAATTGAATGACAAATCAGTTTCCAAATTAAAGATCAAATGGTAGGAACGATTTTTGTTCTCATAATTAAAAAAAATTAATTTGACGAACGGAGAGTGAATACTACGTTCGATTGTTTATTAAATTCAAGTTTTGAATTATTTGATGACAATAATCAAGTTTCATCGAAACGAAATGGCAAAGCAACGCGATAAATGAATTATTCCTCTCTTATTACAAATTTACACGATTTTTCTCTCCAGACGAATTATGATAATCCAGAGGGATTTAATGCTGAAATTTGTGAACCGTAATTTGTTGTTTGAAACTGGCGTTGTGATAATGAATTATTATTTTGGAAAAATTAAAAGTGTAAACGTTCGAATGCAAAGTGAAATAGCATCGCCATTGAAATTGAGAGGAAAGACAAATTATCATGGTTTCAAATATGCATCACTGTCACAATTGTCATACTTGACCTAACACAAACTACTTCATTACTAATCCACTTAATTAATTTATCAAACTAGGTTAACGACTTACATCCCAACTACCTTTCCACAAATTCAACAAATATTTTATGTCATATGATTAGCATCCTACAATCAAAATATCTATAAGTCTTAGTCAAGTGGAAAAATCTGATTTTTGAAAAAAAAAAAAAAAAAAAATTCATACAGAGAAAACTCAAAATATGAATCCACTTAATTTTTAATCCTAATTTTAACAAATTTCTTGGAAAAATTGTAA
>JAPYZS010000495.1:0-49805 GCA_030522925.1 Trissolcus japonicus
AGTGAACTTAGCTGAATGTTGCGATTCTTAGCTGAATCGATTCGATTCGATACATAAGCCAATTCACTTTTGTCATCAACTTTTTCTCTCTGGGACTAGTATACAGCGCGCGCGAAGCGCGCGCTACATAGTACATTGTTTAATTTTTCAATTTTCAACTGCATATTTTCATCTGTCAAAAATAAAGCATCAAACTGTCAAAATTGAAGTGGTTACGCATGAACTTGGCCGACGGTCTAATCCGCGGCTAACTTTATGGACCGTTCAACTTTTTTAAGATGGATAACCGGTAGGGTTATATTTAGAAGACTTCGTCTAAAATATATTAATTTGTTGATTTTAGGTATATAACTTTTCAAAATTGGTGTGTAATTTTATTCATTATTTGGTGTAAAATTTTCCTATATTTAGAGTGCAACTACATTGCATTATATTGTGCAATTTTTTTACAAAATGATAAAATTAGAAACGCGTTTATAAAAACATGTAAGATATAATAAATATTTATTCTGCGGACTCTTACCAGCAAAGTTCAAACGAAATTCTTGATTTGTTAGATTAAAAAACTGTCTACTCATTTTATTATTATTTCATTATATTCATTAAATTGTTATACCTTCATCATTTTTTATAATTTTTCTTTTTTTTTTCTAAGCAAATTGAAACTAAATGCATTTAAAATTTTATCCAAGTTGCACCTGTATGAAAGAAGAATTTGTTATACTCTTAATCAAAGCTCAGATTAGATTAAGACCGTTTTTGTGGCCTACAATCGACTAAGCTCAGCAACATGTTAGTCGTTCGCTATCTTTTATCCCGCACGTTTGACAAATTTTTGCCTCGTAAAAGTTTTGTGACGAATTTCATGATGACGTGCAATCTATTTGCAGAAAAAGAAAATAAGTGACCAAATCAATGTCAGGGACAAGTAAAATAATTACGCACTAAGACGGGAGCTATTTTATTCATCAATCATTTGTCAATCGTATATGAAAAAAATGACAACAGTTAAAAAGGAATACGTAGAACCTGATGGAGGCTGGGGATGGTTTGTTGTTCTTGCCTATGCAGTCAATAATGTAAGTTTTTTATTAAATTATTATTACTATTTTTATATAATTTATTTTCGTTTACTTATTATAATGGAAAAAATTGTTTGAATGCATTTAACATTTGTGTAACTTTATTGTTCTTCATAAACGTGTCAATTTTTACACGAGTCAACGATTTTTACAATGAATTCATTCTTCCAGATTGATTTTTTTTTATTGAAACCAACATGCGATTCTCTTGACCTCTCTCATATACGCAATCTTTTATGTATAGTCTTATAAATAGTGTTATCATGAAATGGTGTTTCCTGTTGAAATTGTATTATTCATGATGAATGTTTTTTTCGTTTATTTTAAATAAACGAAACAAATAATTTCGTATTACCAACATTCAACTATTGTCCCATTTTATGCATTTATTTTATTAATCGAATCTTTATCCGCACGAATTGTTAATTTAGATAACAGTTATAAAATTTTTTAAATCTTCATATCATTAAAAATAATTAGATTATAGATTGAGTCTCATTTTTCATTATTCTCATTAAATGTATCATTTTTTTCCAAAGTTCAATGATCCGATATGTATTAAAAACACTTCTGTAAAGTTGTGCAAACGTTGATGTAAAATTACAGAACTGTTGAATAAATTAATCTACACGATTATTTTAGAAAAAAAATATAAATAATAAGAAACGCCATTTTATTTTAGTGCATAACAATACCGATAATGCAAGGGTTTAACTTGATACACAAAGAGAAATTCCAATCAATAGGGGTATCCGTGACGGATGCTACGGTGATCACAAATATCAATGCAGCGTTCGGAATGATTTTGGGACTTGCAAACGGACGACTGATTCGTAATTACGGTTATCGTAAGGTAGCTATTAGCGGTGCCATTATGTATGCTTTTGGAGTTACAGGAACTGCCTTTGCAACAAGCTTCGCTGAATTCATCTTTTTTTACGGAATGATATGTTGTGAGTACATTTTTACTTCATAAAAAAGGTAAACATTAACCCTTCAGAGTGACGCAAATGCAGCCATTTACATTCTACCACGAAACACTAATCAAAAGTCAAAGGCAAGATAAAAATTTTTAATGGTTATCAGTGAAAACCTGATTATAGCAATGAGTTAGAACCATCTCGCTTTCATTATGACATGTTTAAAACACTGTAAAAATTAAAAAATTACTACAAATTGAAAATAAATATTTATATTTTTTCAGCTTATGGGATGGGTTTATCGATGCAATCCTACGGAATAGCCCTGTATTCTTATTTCCGTAAAAAGCGAAGTCAAGCTGTAAGCTTGAACATGACTATCACAGGGCTGGGACCAGTTTTCATGCCACCGCTACATTCGTTGCTCTTGTCAAGTTACGGAGCTCAGGTATATCATTCAAATGCAAAAAAATTTTCTTTTCCCAACTTTGCTCTCAGTTTGAGAACGTCCCACATAAATTTCTGTTTAGATTGTAACTATCAAGCCGTGGCTGCTGGCTCGTATGTTTCCAATAGCAGACATCTAATTACAAGTAATTCCTCCGCAGTTAAACTTATTTATTTCGACTGGCGTTGGGATGAATGCCTGATGAAAGTATCTTTATGGTGCTCCGACGCCACGTTCGTTAACCGTGAAAACATGATTTGTCGATTGTACAGCATTCATGAAACAGTTTAAGAACCACCATATCGATTTGGGTCAACATTTTTACGTTATCCGGATTATTCTAATCGGATTTACAATTTGTTTATTATTTTCAGGGAACCATGCTGATTCTTGGGGGCCTCTGTTTGAATTCCGTGGTCGGAGCTCTGCTGTTGCAACCGGTTAAATGGCATGCTAAAAATATTAAGTCATTGGAAATTGAGCGAAACGAAGGTTTTTATTAAAAAAAATTGAGTGCTACTTTAAATTCAAATTCAAGATCGAGAATGAGATTTATGCCTCGCATTTTAGAAACCGTGGCACTGAATGTACCAGAAGTGGAGACTAAAAAAACTGGTGCTGAAAACCACACGGGATGCGAAGAGAAGAAAAGAACAATAACTGTTTCGAGTTTGAATCATGACGCAGAAACTGCGAGCGTTTATGGTTATGATACACCTATGTCCACTAATCGACGCTTTTCTACCGGTTACTGTACGTATAAGCATCAGCAAAAGCAGCTTCAATCATTTTAACGGTACACCCACTCTATAAACAATCATTACGCGCATCAAATTATGAAATTGAAGAACAATTTCTCTTTGTGCAATTCCAAAAAGTGTGTTTCAGTAATAAAATGCACGTACACTTACTTTGATGAAGTCTTTGATGTTTCATATATAATCTTACCTTATCAAACCACAGGTTTAGTTTTATTGTTACTGTAGACAATCATATTTACGCTTTGATGATAAAAATTTCTCATCTGTCAACTTCATAGGATTAAAATTTTGCCGGGACATAACGTCTTGCTAATTCATCATTTCGTTCACCTTCGGTCTGACTTCATTTTAAGCATATAATTGTTTCAAAAATTCTTTCTTTCAGATCCAAGTATAGATGGGATCAACCTAGGCAGCAGTATAAATATTTTTAATAATGACAATTTCAACCAGTTGGACTGTGAATATAAAAATAACAATAAATCGGACAACTGCAACGGGGTGAATATGTAATTGTTACATATAAATTTGTTTTCTTTGTTATTTATTGAAGTTTATCAACTATATTACGAAATTTTAGAGCTATTACTTAATTATAATTTTTCTATTCCTAGACCTGATAAAAATTCTAACAAAGACCCGTCGAAACAGAAAAAGACAAAAATAAAGAAACTACTGTCGCATGTCGTTCAGTTTTTCGATCTAGAACTTTTGAAAGATCCAATCTATGTGAATCTTATGCTTGGACTGTCAATAGCAACGATGGCGGAATCCAATTTTTCTCAGTTAACACCTTTCATTCTGGCTGATATGTCACTCACAACAAGCCAGACAGCAATGGTGATGAGCGTAATTGGAGCTGGTGATTTAATTTTCCGAGGCATCGCTTCGTTTCTCAGCAAAGCATTGAGACAAAGTTTCCGGATGATGTGCCTGTACAGTTTCACGCTGTTAATAATCTTTCGAACATGTAAAGTAGAACTTTAACAATTTTCAAAATTTTTCATACGAATTCCAGTTTCAATTAATTTGATACGATTTCCATGCAGAATTTAAAACAGTCTGATCTCTAAAATGTTTTATTTGTGTATAGACATGCATTTTATATTCGTGTGGTTTTTTAGTACTATTATTTACTGAAAGTTACTCTGGTATGCTGGGAATCGGCGCCTGTATAGGATTCGCTAAAGGATTGCGCTCAGTTTACATGCCACTCGTAATTCCGGATTATATCAAAAGTGTAGAAAGACTCGCTTCCGCAGCGAGCATTCAAAGTCTCGTTAATGGGTGCTTTCTTCTATCAGCTGGTCCTCTAATAGGTACGATTTCAAATTTTTTATTAAACTTGAAGAAACTTGTTAATTCTAACGAACTAACAACGTATAAATGTTCTAAAAAAATTAGGTATATTTTCATATCATTCGATTGGGACAATATTTAAATATGTATTCTTTTTAAATGTTTTCAGGTTTTATTCTAGAAAAGAGCAAAGATTATATTATATGTATGGGATTCATCAACGGAGTAACGTTATTTACAATGTTTATGTGGACGACAGAAATGATTGTGAGAAAGATACAAAATAAAACTCAGAACTCAAATGTCACATAAATCACGTTCTAATCGTAACAAAAATTTTTTTGATTGGATAAATTATACACCTTTCATTCATTTTTAATTGCAATTGTCATGAAAACCGTTTAAAAAATCATAAAATTTTGTATTTCTTACAAAGTTTTCAAATCATAAAACAACGTTTATTTTAAAATTTTTCACTATATACAAAAACTTTCTCTCATTGAAGGATCAAAAGATTAATTAAAAGAATGTAGAAAATTTTCAATAAAAATATTACAACGTTTTTTAAGAAAAGATTTATCAGATTCAATTGAAGATTATTGGTTTGTATAAATACTGAAAAACAACTTCCACTCACTTGAAAGAAATTGGCTGTACAATTTTTCAAGTCAGACAATGAGTGGAATGATAAAAAATATAAACTAGATTAATTGATAGAGAATATACTTGAATTAATAGAGGTGTTAAAAGGTCATTGGGTAAAGTGGCATAATCGAATGAATCTTGAGCGCCATTCCCAGTGCTGGTTGCTCTCGGATTCGTGAGAACTCGCACCGGAAATAGGTTGTGAGAAAAGCGTTTGCCATTGTCTATTAGACTAGTAGCGGCTTCAGAACGCGCGTTCTTTCGTAATATAATGAACGAGAATCTCTGCGTAATTAAATCCGCGCTCCGTCGCGAAAATGAGATCAAACAAGGACACGACCTTAATGAGGGTCTAGAGCAGAGTCAGTTTCTACCAAAAACTTCTTCAGAATTTCTACCAGGGAGTTAAAAATAAACAATCAACTTGTAAAAAAAATTCACACCTTGCCAGAAAAACAAATTCAGACTTTTGTAAACTGCTAATGCAAATACGATAGGAAAAGTTGTAAACCTTGAATTTGCGAAACGTGAAATGACAAATTTTTGCAACCCAATTATTTCGCGTTCAATTCACCAACCATTTAAAAATGTCGTAATAAATATATAATAGAACATTCGAACGCGTGGTTTAAAATGAAACGTGATCGAGCGTGAATCGAATGAATTGAAAACCAAGATCCGTATAATTTCACCTGTTTATCGATCGGCCCGTGGTAAATAAAATGAAAACGATAATTGTGTGTCGGGTTGCGATCCGAAGTATCAGATTTGTTATTGACATTGACGGCACGTGTGAAGCAAGCCGGCGAGTCGTCATCGCGGCTTCGCTTTCGCCGGCGTCTCGGGTGTCTCGAGCCCAAGTAAGTAACTCGGTAAGGCGCACAGCGAAAGTCCGCCGACAGGAGCACCCGGTCGCTCATTGTGCAGCCGAGTTTGCGGCGTCACGTGCAAAACGCGCGTTTGTCGGTCACGTCTTTAGCGGCCGATTCGCGGATGACTTGCTTTCTCATCGCTTCTTCGGCCCGCTTCTCGCGCCAGCCACAAGTTTTACCTTTATGTATTTCGTTCTCCTTTTTCGTTCGCAAACAAAAGTGTCATCGTTTATAATCAGCAAGCAGAATTGACAATTTCATATCAAACCGCATCATTGTTTTTCTTCTATCCAGACTATATAAAAATTGTCTTGAAAAAAAAACCTTCGACTTTCAGAATGAATTAAGATAACAAGTGTTCGAACGAATTGCATAAAAAGATGCGACACTCGCGACAATTACGCAAGCAAACAAGAATGTTCAATTATTCATTAGGCGTACAGGAAACTTGACGCATGTACTAGTCTGAAAATTTTTCTCGTGCAGAAGTTTCCATTTAAAAAAGCATTTGCATTGCAGAATTTTCAAATGAAACACATTTTGAGAAATAAAGAAATGGTCACTCTTTTTTTTTTCTTTTTTTTTTTTTTTTTTTTTTTTTTTTTTTTGCAAGAAGCAATTTTGTGTTGCGAAATAACAATCGTGAATAAATATGCGCGAACATTGTCACCGAGGAAAGAATGGTAAAGACCCCGATTATCTGTTACCCAAGCACGTTTGCACGGAAATGAGATTCAGCGAAAGACGTGTAACATCTACGACGAACAATAAAAACAAGATAAAAGCGATGTGCGTACAAAGGTATGGTTCCTGAAAAGGACTGAGAAAGATAGGGAGAGAGGACACAAAATAGGTGAAACCTATCGAACAATTTATGATTTTTTTTTGTTGAAAAGCCTTTTCGTAAGAGAAAACAAAAGATGATTTAAATCATAAAGACCTTGGCGTCGCGAATAAAAGAGATTCGAAAAAGGAACAAAAGAAAATATTTGCATCAACGTTTAATATATTTTTTCTCTGTTAAATAAAACATCCTTGCGTTAACATGTTAACAATAAAAAGACGCTTTCATCGCATTCTATTCGGCACAAAGATAGTTCAATTTAATGTTCACTCGCTAATTTTGAGCATTATAGTTTCACAAGTTTTGCATTTACGTTGAAGTTGCATTATACTGGCGCACTTATCACGTTAAAATTAGTCACACGTCTCGCACAATAACTTAAGTGTCTCCACTACTTTATTCGAACTATACGATGGAAAACAAAATATACAAAATGGTCATGTTTGCGGTTATAAAAAAAAAAGGTTACACCTTTTTTAACGCGTAAAATCTTGGTCTGTACAACAAAATTGTTCAAACAGTAATAACAGTGTTAATGTTTTCGGATGCACCGTGTGAATCACCGGACGTGAAAACCACGGATGTTTGTCGAGTGGATGTTTTGTGCCGCATAGTTGAGTGGCGAAACAACATGATGACCGCTCGCAAACACCTTTCCTTTGGCCTAAACTGCACCTCGGCATCATCGGCTAGCACGAGATACCTGCAAAAAAAAACATTACCCAGTTAGCCGCTTTTTGTTGTCATTCGTGCACCGAGCTAATTGAACGTTATTGAAACACCGCTTTTTTTTCGCAGCTCGTCGCATTGTGTATCCGTGAATTTAGGTACAATCGGCGAAGAAAGAAATGATTTTCCTTTGCCAATTAAGGTGAAGAATTTACTAAAAATGGCACTCTCGAAAAAAAGCAAAATAAATTCAATGAAATCGTTTTCTAAGCCTTACAAAATTTCGAAAAGAAACATTTTCGACGACCTTGTTGGAAACGAATCGTAAACTCTGCACAGTACGACGCGCAAACCCTCTAATTATCTTGCCGCCGTTTATTATTTGCCCGTGTGAGAAAGAGTGGTTTTCAATTTGGAATCGCACCTTCTAATGCTTATGTAAATTTGCACTAAGATTTAGTTTTTTATTGACCAAACACGACTTTCACGCTAAGTCGGTTAAAGCAACAAACCGCCTAAAAGCAGTGTCGAGGAAACTAAAATTTGTCACCTTGGAATGTCCAACGTAGAGAACAGGGCTGAGCTTATCAGAATCGTTCCTCGACTTAGTTGATTTTTGGTCATGCATGAAATCTTCGTGCTCCATGATTCCCCAAAGAGGCACGTTTTCTGGACCGGTCGAAACCACCGCGAGATTGTTGACCGCTTGCGGCAACACTTGGTAGGCCCGCTCAATCGGTTCGTAACTTTTCTTCTTCTTTTTGTTCTTCTTTCGTAGGTCTTCTTTCTTTTTGCTCTTAGCATCGCTAAACTCAGACGGAGAAATCGTTCTTGAGGTCACAACAAATACCTTCTCTGAGTCTGTGCTCGGTGAGGGCACCGTCTGCCATAATCGTTCCATTTCGGCCGAAGACCAGGGTCTTCCCTTCACAATAGTTACGTGAGTTGTATTCTCAACCGATTCCGTCGAAGAATCGTTTCGAGGAACCTTCGTTTTGACATAAATAGGTTGACAAATTAAACAGTGAATTTATGATTGCGAGTTTTTTTGTTGTTTTCGTCGCAAAAAAATTTTGTTCACGCGCTGCGGAATTTTGACAGTTTGTACATTTTCAGGCGGTCGAGTTAGTAGAGTTATTGCAATGATTCGTTTTCTTGTTGTCTTAATTTCTAATTCTCGGTTGTGTCTTAATTATAAAGATATCTTACATCTCTGTCTACCTGACTTTGACATGGAAGGTGTTAATGCGATGATGTAAAAATTAATGATAAGGTGAGCCTAATCCAAAACTTACTTGCGTCGTTGGCACGACATTCTCTTCGTAATCATCGAAACCAAACGACGACATGGAATCGACCTGAACACTGTTGTTCGACTTTAAGGTCACGTTTGGTTCGGACGTTGTAAGATATTCATGAGGAATTTTCTTAGATTGTGAAAGATATGGATGAGATGAGTTATGGAGAATTGAGCTAGATGTGGTTCCGCTGGAGTACTCCTTGAATCAGAGTCATAAGTTGGTACAGCGCCCTCTCGTCAATGATCAATTGCGGAAAAACTAAATGATAATTATAAACTAGTTGTCGAATTTGTTTGTTCTCACCTCAATCGTCCAGTTGTCAATGTTTTTCTGTAGCCTTTGAACGTCTATCGAATTGTTCCTGGCGGAATTGTTAGCGGTTGAAGGAGACGGAGGTTTCGGGAGGTGCATCACCTGCACACTTTGCGATGATTCCTGGCCCACGACATTGTCATCGACTTTATCGTTTTGGGGCTTAAAGGATTCCTCCGAATAAACCTTCGAACTCGCAGAATCATGCAGATCGTCGCTCAGCGGATTGAACGGACTAGGTGTGTGCTGGGATGTGTAGGGTATGATGATCTGCACCTGGGAATTGAAAATTCTGTAACTGCAGAAACAAAAACTTCTGAATGTTAGCAATTGTCTAAGCCACAAACCTGCTTGTTTCTTTTTCTATTTTCATTGTAAATTGGCGTAGCTAATACCTCCAAACTAGATTCTGGAGAGTTATCAAGGTCCTTTTGTCTTTGATACCTATTCTCGTGTCTAACGATTTCTTTGACATTGGAAGATGAATGAAAGATCGGCGTCACTTGGTTGTGTGTCGAAGAGATTGTCCTTTGCGTAGTAATCTCGTCGGGACCGGACACGATATAGTCATAAACACTAGCTTCGTACGGTGAAGCACTGGTTCCATGGGCGTTGTTCACAACTGAACGCTCGGACGTCACATGGTTATCTATGTCAATAACTGGAGATTGTTGAAAATGAATTTCTTCCATCGCAACTTTCGTTCCTACAGCCGGAATGACTTCGAATTGGTTGTTGTTTTTTTTCACTTCGTTCCCTGTTCCGTCCAGATGTACAGCTACGGAAGATTGCCTGAGCACGGTTTTGGCGTTACTTCCAGTTTCAGAAGACACTGGATCTGAATAGGTGTCTGGATGATTCTCTGAAGATCCTGAAGGGTAATCATGCTCAGAACTCAACGAATCGTAGTTTGAGGATGGACTTTGGAAATTCTGAGCGTTGTAAACTGGAGGTAAAGGTCCTGGATGGACAGAGGGATTCGGATGGGCAGACTTTTGCGTGTGTGTGAAGGTTGAGTAAGAATCTAAATCAGGTGGTCGCTGAATGTTGGCTGGAGGACCATAGGGTGGACCTGGCGAAGGAATCGGTATTGAAGGAGGTCTGTAAGAAGGTCCTGGTGAAGGCCCCGAAGGTGGAGGTGGTCCATAAGATGGTCCTGGTGAAGGTCCCAAAGATGGAGATGGTTCATAAGATGGTCCTTGTGAAGGCCCCGAATGTGGAGGTGGTCCATAAGATGGTCCTGGTGAAGGCCGCGAAGGTGGAGGTGGTCCATAAGATGGTCCTGGTGAAGGCCGTGAAGGTGGAGGTGGTCCATAAGATGGTCCTGGTGAAGGCCGCGAAGATGAAGGTGGTCCATAAGATGGACCTGGCGAAGGTGCTGATGGAGGTCCATAAGATGGACCTGGCGAAGGTACTGATGGAGGTCCATAAGATGGACCTGGCGATGGTACTGATGGAGGCCCATAAGATGGACCTGGCGAAGGATTCGAAGGTGGTGGCAAGTAACCATTGTTAGTTCCAGAATGAGAATTGATTTGCTGCTGCGACTGTTGTGGTCTCTGGCCAGCTATAGGTATCCAAGGTACAGAATTACAGGAGTAACAACTGTTATCCCTGAAAGAAGAATGGAAATTTTGGGAATTTCCACTTGATTGGGATCTGCAATTGCAAAGTATAAGAAAACCTATTGAAAATGTGTAAAATAGTTGCTACTTTGAAAAAAATGTAATCTCTGGGAGGTCTCCAGAATTACTTTAAAACAAAAATACTTTTTTCACCAAAAATACTAACTTATAGTTAGAAGTTTGTGTATTGCTAGCCCCAGAACTCTGCGAAGGTGGACCGTACTGCTGATGAGGTGTTCCATACGTGTTTGAAGGTGGTGGCTGAGCTTTCGAGGGTGGTCCATACGTATTTGAAGGTGGCCCATAGGTATTCGATGGTGGACCATAGTTATTTGTGGGTGGTCCGAGCGAATTTGACGGTGGTCCATAATTATTTGGCGGTGGACCATATGAACTAGCGGGCGGGCCGTATTGCTGAGGGGGGCCATATTGCTGGAGCGGTCCCCCTTCGCCCCCACCTATTAACTTAAAAGGATTGAACCAGTCCATCAATCTGGAAATATAGGGTGTGCCGCCCTGAGATGGTTGAGGAACATGTCTGCTATCTCGGATGAGTCCCCGAACATTTGTCGGCATCGGTGGCGGTGCCAGGTCTGAAGATGGCAGCACCAGCAGCGGTTGTTCGGCGCTCGGGGGCGGTGGCACCAAAAATTCGTTGAGCACGGCCCGCCGACTGTACCTCGGATGACTATTCGGGCCATCCCTGATGTTCTTAGATAACGCACCGTTAATGTGGAATAACAAGAGCAACAGTGATAGCCCCTGCAAAATAAAATCAAAATCACATATATTATCTTCTTATTACTTGTTTTGACACTTTTTGATTAATTTTGTTTTTATTTTGGTTATAATGAATGTCGGATTCAATTTTATCACAACTGACTACAAAGAACAAAAGTAACTCCAACGCAATTACTCAACTACGATTATTCAATGGCGCGCGTATGTCTTGGTGTTGCACAACCATGCCCGCATGTTCGAACCAATTAGTATACTCCACATAACAATTAGATTCAGTTCCGTTATCGTTAATACATTTCATACATAAGTTTTCGACTCTCGATAGCTTTCATCACTCCGAAAGCGATAGGGACAAAACTGAAATGTTAATGCGAACATTTGCAAAACAAAAGTTCAACTTTTCTCTTTTCTCTCTCGCTTTTGATGACGAAAGAAAGTCTATTTCAAGTCACGCGCACCATTTCTTTGCGAGACGTGCATCCTTAAGCGGAGTCAGAGGTGAATGTGTAATATGCCCGCGATGTTACCGCGGCTATTATGCATCATTAACTCACGCAAACACTGATAATATTTACCTTACCACTAATTTCACTAATAGCGCCTCTTGTTAAAATAATGAATTGTCCATAAGAGAAGTTAATCATTCAATTCGGTTGATATTCCAAGTCCTGTAATTATGTTTTCAACTTTTTGATACGCATCTTCACAACTCTTTTACAACCATTCCGAACGTTCCTCGAACGTAATTTCCCAAATAGAATTAAATAGAATTTCATTTGTCGATAAAAATTTATTTGCGAGCAAAGGTGATCGGTCAGAAGCTGTCAAACTTTTTTGACCCAATTCCATTTGAGAACTCCTTAATCAACAATCTTGCCTACAATGTTTACAACGTGGATTCTTAGAATAATTTTTCTATCCACTTTTAAAGGTCGCGCGCGGCTCTTATTAAGCTGCACTCGCGTATGTTTGTTGACACGAGTACATGTGAGTGTACATGTGACCGCATTGTCCCGGGAACCGGAAGCCAATAGAACTGTCATAAGAAAGTGATGACGGGAAGAGAGAATGCGGCACCGACGGAGACGAACAAACGTGCAACCATAACGTTTTTTGAATGCCTCGACAAGCTCGTGGATTTCTATTAATGACCTTGATAGACATCTTGGGATGAAGTCGCATTAAATCTTCGATGCACCGTCGAACAGTTTATCTCTGTAAACAGCTTACTCAAGCGAGATAATGATTCGGTTGATTAATTGGCCGTCTGAATTGTAAAAATAATAAGGAATATCAAAAACAGAACGTAAAAATCATCCATTCAATTTTTATCGTCGCAATTAAGGTTTTTATGAAGAGCCGGGGAGGGGAATTGATTTTAGAACCACCGCTTGAAATAAAATTAATTTATCTTTTGACAACTAAAGTGCGACTTTTTCCTCCGTTCACGATTCCAATTTCATTTCTCTAAAATAATTAACGTCGTTACTTTTGTGTCGCGTGAAAAGTCCAAATGCACACAACTGGGTTGACGATAATTACGACAGAGAAAAACCGAGAGGGGAAAAAATGATACAGCTATCGTAATAAATCAAAATCTTGAATCATCGCAACTTTTAAATTCCCAGGTTGCGACGCAAAAAGAAATCACAGCCTGTAATTTTGTACTACAAAATTATAAGAATTCTTTTTAATTTTAAAAAATCAATTCACACAGGGAATATCAAAATATTTAATCATGACTTTGAAAAAAAGAAGAAAGCGAACAACTTCAAATAAAGAAATTTCAATCGTCCTTCGATCGTGACTACAACTGGAAAACGCAAAATTGACAAGTTCATCGGGACAAACAATTATTTGCATTCTGATCGTGCACGGAGAAATGCATCAGACGTGCGCTATTGAATCGCTTAACCTTTGCGCACGCCGGGCTTTTTGTGCACACATCGCGGGACTCTAGTATACAAGAGCCTAGAATCTACGCTGTGCTATATCTCTGCAATGCATCTCCACAAAGTAGAGATTATCGCGAGCTCATCGTTGACTTTTACTGCATCGCATTGACGTGCCGTACTGGCGTTTGTGGAACGTGGGTTGCCGGATTCGCCAACTTTGCCATAACTTTGAGTGTTCGCTGTCGACAATATTAACCGAGAGCTACTAGACATGTGTTGTAGATCTGCAATTATGCAAATCTTCACGCAGATAGTCGGTGCATGAATCGAAGATTTTTTTTCTTGTTTTCTTTATTGTTCGTTAAATAATCTTTTTCAACGAATTATTTAACAAATCAAAAATTGTTTGTGCATTTTTAATTTTATAAGTTCAAACAAAACTGAGAAAATGAAAGTTTGATTAATAAAAATTTATTTCCATTATAGAAACTCAAAAAAATAAGAAAATAAACTTGAGGTATATAGTTTTATTAATAAACAAGAACCATAAACGAAATTAATTTATCTTAGCATTTAGTACGTTAAGGCCCAATAAAATTTAATACAATGATGTTGGCGACAAAGATAAATGAAACGTCATAAAATGTGTGAAGAGATTTGAAGACGGTAATGACTGCGGTGAGCACGGAGAAGAAAAGGAAATCAGTGTTTTGGTTTGTGATGTGTCGTGAAATTATTGGCGCCCCCGATGGACGTGCGGCAGATGCATCGACATCGCTACTAATGTAGGTAAGTGGGCTGCGCGGATTACGACAATCGGTTGAGTCCCGTAAACCCAGTGATGTCCTCGCAAATTACACGCCGTTTCTGTAATCGCACATGTGTGCAAAACGTTTTGACTGAGCTAATGGGATTTATTACCTTTTTATCTCTATATTCAGCTCATCCCGTAACCTCTTGAAAGTTGTAAAATAAATTAGATACAGTTTTCAATCTCTGGTGACTAAAAACTATGAGAAAAAAACGAGGCGCGAAGGCCGTTTTAAACATTGATTAGCATTTTTGTATGCAAATTTGGTGTGAATAGAAAACAATTCCACCGAGAAGAAAATCATTTCCCAGAAGCAAACGACTGATCTTAAATGTTCCAAGTTATGTGCAAAAATTCAACTTGAGATCACCTAGAAAATCACGTGCATATATAATTTTAGTGCTTTTTAGAAAATAAAATTTAAAGACGGCTCGTTAGCGTATTGTAATAATGGCGTTAGAAAACATTTTCATTTGTAATAGCTGACGCTCGGGTACTTAATTACTCTATTGGATACACGTTTTGAATTAAAAAAAATATTGTTCATGATGAACTGAGTCTGCTTGATGAAACGTTTTCTTCGTTACGAGATTCAGCACACGCGTTACAGTTTACACTCCGACCGCCAACGACTTTTACTTATGCCACATGCCAATAAATTTGATATTCCGAACGCGTACGCGGTATCTTCCTTCTTAAAACCGCTAGCCATCACTTTCATTCAAAATAAACGTGCGATATTCGCTATCGCGGCAGATCGACTGGAACGTGCATTCATCGTCTCAATTAATCGGCGCGTTTCACTTGATCATTGAGATAAATCATGACTGGGAGACTAAGTAAATAGCGACGGGCTGTGATGCTCCAATTTAGCGGAGAAAAAGAAAGGACTTGTTTTGCGCCTGAAGCCGCATCTGTTGTGCATGTGAAGAGGATTCTTGAGTGAGCTCTTTAGCTGATCTGGCAAACGAAACACAATGAAGCTCGAGTAAAAGTGAAGAAGAAGCGTACAAGTATGTATGATTATAATTCACTGATAAAATGAATATGCAAGCGGAAGGTGATGAGAATTTAGGTCGGCGATGAGAAAAGTGCGTCCCACACTACATTGAAGATACACACTGAAAAAAGTAGGAAATATGCATTTTCCGAAAGGTGAGAAATTGTATCAACGATATTAATTACACGAATCATATTATATTCAAAACAAGTGCTATTAATTATGTTTTTCAAACACCAGCTGGATAAACGTTGTTTTTATTGCATATTCATTTCGAATTTTATCAAATTAAAATATGTAAATAAATGATAATGACATTCACTGTCAAAATTGTTTTAAAAAATATGATTAATGGGAGGCGGTTTTTAACAAAAATTGATTTTTGTTTGATGACCAGTGAATTTGTCTGGAAGAATCAACGAACCGAACCGAATTAAGCATACATGAAATCGCCGTTTCACGCTGCGATGCACCCGAATAATTTAGACAATGTCGACTGATTTTCACACTTGTGTCCACGGTAATTCACCTTCAAATGATTATGATATCATTTTGAACTCGATTTTCGTCCTAAACTTTCATTTCAATTAATTTATGTAAAAGCTATGAAATTACGTTTTTCTTAATTTACATAAGCATCTAATACAAATTCGACTCAACATTAACAATTACCACCTTGATATATAAAAATGAATAAAAAAGTGTTCCTTTTTTTTACAAAAAACTTACGATTCGAACATCCATTGCGTTCCCTGATCAAAATACTCGCACTTCCGGTCTGAGTTTCATCACACTAGCGCTGTTTTGTTCCAGTCCGGATTCAACGACAATCAAATCCGAATGAAATGTTGTTGTGGAAGAAAAAGAAGTAAAAAATCCTAAAGGTGGTTGAAGTCACAGGAAGGCACTCAATCAAACTTGAACCCGTCGTGTTCACAAGGTAAAAGACACTCGAAGACCTTGCATCGCACGCGCGATCCTACCTTCTCAGAGCTCAAACGCTATCCTCCGAAACGGAGGTAGTGGTCGAAGATACGACAGAGAAGGTATGCCGAGGGATGAGAAGGCAGGCAAGCGCATACCTGCCTAGGACCAAGGAGAGAGTACATCCGAGTCAGTTGTATTTCAATGACTTATATATTGATGCACCTCTTTGGCTTTCTCCTTAAGAGTGGGGCAGTTCATTCTGTTCGAACCCCATAGATTCAGCACTATTTCGTAAGACCAATTTATAATAGATCACATCTAATCAACACATTTTTAACTTCGCAACGGATTGATGTTAAATTTTATTTGTTATTTCATTCTTAATTTTTAGTGTTTTGTTATCAAAACACATCAGTTTCAAGATCTCACTTAGTTTAGAATTTTCGTTCTGATTCTTATCATTTTTTAAAAAACAGAAGTCTTAGAAGTTTTGAAGGAGAAATCTTGATTGATGATTTTTGGAATGAACGAATTCTTTCCTATCCTTGAACTAATCTGAACTAATCCATTCTCATCCGGCGAGTTATCTTTGAAGGATGCACCGTACGACTTATCTGTAAATGTATCTTTAAAAAAATATCTGAAATCACATTTTAATTTGGAAAAATAAATAAATTATTCAACGTTATATTGACATTCGAAAATCTTCTCTGGAGCACAAAAGAAAAAAATTTCTAACTTTATATTTGCTTTATTCGAATCTTACCGGTTAACGCAAAACAGTAAAGACAAAAGTGAAATTCGACAACTTTTTGTTTTTCATTTCAAAGCCAAATGTTCGCTATTCAATATATTTTCTCTGATTTATTTACAAAATTCTTTGCCGATGGAATAATTTTACATCACTAATTCCAAAGTACAAATACTCAGTAAAATAACAAAGGCCGCTTTTAAAAAATATTGAAATTTTGTAATTCCATTAAAAGTCAAATCTTTGTTGACGAAATCCATTCTTTGAATTTTTACTTTGCGACAAAACCTATCAAGTTTCATTCAAAATTGGAACCACAAACAATTCCCACAACTCGGTGTAATTAAAATCAAATTGATTGTGTGTGCGATGTTCTTGTAATCAAAAATTTATAACGTTTCGAAATTGCGGATGTTAAAAGTTGCCACAACACGATCGCAGCCAGAGCGAAAAGACAGCGCGTGATGTCAATACGAATGCGAATGAGAATTATTTGTACAAAAGAAATTCGACGTCCGCGACATTCTGGACGTGGAAATCGCGAATTTGGTCGCGGAATACCAAATTACCAGAAAGCGATGAGAAAGTTTAATGCCCGTAACCGCACGATCTGCACGTCCTTACATATGTTACATTTTGTCACAACTTTTATGGGTGCTGAGGAACAGTATAACCAATCGCAACGATGTTTTTTTGTTAGAAATGGTTAATAAGGTGTGTGACATGACATTTATTTTGTAATGCAATAGAATATATACGGAATACCTACATTTTGTCATTCAAATTTTTCGCCAACAAAAATTCAACAATGATGAAATTTTCAATGTTACAATTTCTTTTCGTTTTCATCCCATCGTATTAGCTGAATCATCCATTATAGACAATAAAACACTCTATTGACCGGAAATATAGATGCAATTAAATTGTAAAACAATAAAAAGATAAAATCGATAAACAGTTGTATAAAATGGGTTTGCAACACATTTTTCAGATCACTTTGGACGAACTGCGATACAATACAATTTTCACAATTGTTTATGTCTTTCAAAAACAAAATGTCTCAATTAAATAGTCTAAATGTCGTGAAAATTACTGTGCTTTGCGGGATTTTAGTGATACCTTTGTGTACGTCGCAGACAACAGTCTGCGACCTGACTTGCGACATACTTGGGCCTTACGAAAGAGTACCGGATATTAAGAACAATACGTTCTACTGCCTGTGTCTCCCAGAAGGAAACGCGATAAGAGCACTGTGTAGAAAGTGTCCAACCGTTACAAAGTTTGATCCACAGAGGAGACTTTGCGCCGCAAGTGTTAAGCTAATTTGTCCTGCTGAAAGTGGAAGTATGGTCAGTGCAAGTGGACTCACAACCGAAGCAACCGGAAGTCCGACGGTTGGTACCGGAAGTCAGACTACGACGGAGAGTGCTGCAAGTAGCGGCACAACTGCGAACCCACCAGCGATTTGCAACTGTTCTTAATAACAATGTAAAATTTTATAAATGTTGTAAAAATTACATAAACTGACAATATATCAAATTGAAAGAAATAAAATGCTATTTTCAATTATAATTTGTCGTCTTAGCTCATTTTTCAGTAAAGAAAAAGGTCGTAATAAAAGAGGTGTCATTTATAAATTTTTATTTTCCTGATTAACGAAAGTGAACCATCTGTCATAGAAAAGTGAAATTTATACTCGAAGAGGTGCACGTAGATTTTAATTCAATACTTTAGCTTTCTTTGCAAATTACATATAAGTGACCAGGTAAAATCATAAAATAATCAATTAGATTAATAATTTAACTAAAATAGCGATTAATTAATACAAAAAATTACTTGTGATCATCGGGAAAAAGTTTTCTGGAACATACAATATGCAACGCAACCAACACACGATTCATTTGTTGGGCATTCATAATAGTCCGGATATTGTAACATTAAATAGTAAAAAGTATTTTCCAATGAATTTTACGAAACTACTTATTCTGATCATTTAAATATAATTCAAATTTTGATACGATCTTAATACGACTTTGACCTTTCAGAAATTAAATCCGGTCTTCGATCTATAAGGTTAGATCTTAGTTCAAATTTGTACAAAACTTAATGAAAAACCTAATCAGCTTTCGAATCTAAATTGATAGTGAAATATATATCAGATGTAAGAAAATTATTTCTAGCTGGATTTAAAAAAGGTTTTATTTCTTCGCGAGCATCATCACAAAACATTTGGCTCGAAAGATTGAAAATATTATTATCAACGTGCATGATTGTAATTTAACGGTTTTTCACAACAAGTGCTCGGCCGAATAATACAACAGAGAAAAACTGATATATTATCTAAACGTTCCTTTTAATTGTGAAAGTCGCTCGATTCTCTCCATTATTCATGTTATATTTAACATAAACGCGACTTCCCCACTTTGAAAAAAAAAAAGTCATGATAATGCTAATCATTGTTTCATTGTACGGTCCAATTTATTACATGAAAGCATTTTTAACGGATCGCACTTTATTTTTGCACATTTTATTCAGTTATCTTATTTTATTATTTATTTTTTCCATGGCCTGGAATCCCACTTCCGGAATTTATCTCTGGTCGCTTCTTCTAAAGGACTTTGCAATCCCCTCTTTACAATTGCAAACTTCTCTTCGAACAGTCGTGAGCTTGATAGGAACTTGCAATATTAAATTGATAAAAGTGTGTAATTTTGGGTTAAAAGTACGTTGAAAAAATCGGTTGACAATTTGGGAAGAAAAAATAAAACTGACATACAGGTGCGTGAAAAAGTGAATTGAGGTGGCGAAATCAAGTTTCCAAGTGATCAGGCCCAAATAAAGATCGGACATGTTGGCCGGTCGACTGTGCGTTGTCGTAATCTATTTCTATGTCAGATAAAAATTACACAGACACGTTTCGCGTTCATGATGTAATGTCGTCGATGCAATTATTTATACCGGTAAATTTTATATTGGGTTTCTCACGCAATTAAACATTCAGGCCAACCACTGTCGCGATCTCCTATTTTTACGGCCCAACTTTTCTCAACGCATTTTCTACCGTTTGTTTCAAATTTTGATGAGACGCGCGACTTTGAGATAACATCGATCCCAAATGTTGCTGTTCAATTAAGCATTATTAGATCCAATTTTGCAGCTACTTTTTTTTGCAATTAACTCTTCCATGAGAAATATTGGAAACATTTTTTAATAATCATTTGAAAATGCGGAGAAATTTTCAAAAATAATTAGAAGGTAAATAATTCTGATGGGTTTGAAAAACATTGAGAGAGTGAAGAAAAGGAAACAAATTTTTTTTTTCATAAAATCGTCTAGTTTTGAAATGTTAGTGTGAAATTTTAGGAAGTACTAGTGGGGATTAGATGCAGTCATTAGCGGATCTTTGAAATTGAGGTGAAGCCATCAATCAAACTTGTCAAAAAATTCAAGGTATCTACGCCAAAGTACCGACGGGTTAAACAACTATTGGTCAATATTCAAGTGAAAGGTGAATTTTTCCCTATTGCGAATTTTGATACGCTTGCAGTTCGGTTCGGGAAGTCCTCGCGAAATCGTCCGGCGTGATTTTTTGGATTAAAAGTGTCAACAAGTTAAGATACTCGGAAATTTGCAATTGAATTATAAATTTGCGCAGTGTTCAAATCAAATCTGTGTAGATAAAACGAATTTTCCGTATAATTCAATTATAAAAAGAAGTATTGCATTTTTTCTATTGCAAAATGATTAACTTGCTTTTTATTCAACAGTTTTTTATCCGATAAGAAAGTTATCATAGATTTTGTTAGAAAATTTGTATCGTGTCAAAAGTCAGAATTTTTGTCGTCTATGAAGGAGAAACTGGAGATAAGTGGAACGTTATGAGAAAATAGCAATTTATTAGATGGCACAAGTGACAGAAATTAATTAATTGGCATGGCGTGATCGCCTTTGTTTCAACTGCTACCAATACAAAGCCAAATTGTTTCCGCTATCGCACTTGATCATTTTTAGTGAACCCTTCAGACCGTTGTTGTAAACAACATATTACCACAGATGAAATTAATAAAATAAACCAAAAAAATTACCTAATTGTTATTTTTAATTCTCTTGCAGATTCAATTGAATTGAAAAGTATGAAACTTGAAAAATATTAAGACCCGCAAAAAAAAGAAACGGCAAAAATGTGGTTTCTCGTTTGGTGTTGCGTATTTCTAACCATCATCAAATATATCCTCGATGCTCGTGAGAAAAGACATCGTTTTCCTCCCGGTAAGAGACTGAACAAATAAATTCTTATTCTAACAATTGGTTGTCATTAATACTTTATTTTTAAAGGCCCTCATGGTTTACCCATCATTGGAAACATCTTAGACCTCCAACGATTGGTCAAAGAAACTAAGTTTTATGGTCGAACATGGTTGAAGTTGGCGGAAATGTATGGGCCAATAGTTGGCCTAAAATTAGGCCTAGACCAACCGTTAATCATAGTTTCCGGTCGCGAGGCTGTGCTCAAGGTATTGTCTCGACGCGAATTTGACGGCAGACCCAACGGATTCTTGTTCAAGCATCGAACCTTGGGACAAATTCGTGGCGTACTTTTCACCGATGGAAAAGTGTGGACTGAGCAAAGAAGGTTTCAAATAAAAATATATATTTTTAATACCAATTTGTATTTCATTTTAAATTTTCAACTTCAAAACTGTTTGTACTTCGTTCTTAATGATTCTAGGTTTCTTATGAAGACGTTACGAAATTTTGGCTTTGGAAAATGTACCTTGAACGATATGGTGAGAGAAGATGCAATCGGTTTGACGAAATTAATTGAAAAATGTATCGCTGAAAATGAAACGATCAGAAATTTTTATCACCTGACTGGAGTCGCGGTTTTGAATAGTTTGTGGAGTCTGGTGGCAGGAACGAGGTAAATGTGTTTTTAGCTAAAAATTGGACATATGCATCGAAATATAAACAAACGTTTTAGGTACGACTTGACAAAATATAACGCTCATCTTGATGAAATAATTGAAATGACGAACACAACCGTAAGAGCATCCAATGTCGCTGGTGGACTGATCAATTATTTCCCTTTCCTGCGATTTATATTTCCCGGTGTAATAGGTTTCACGAAACGAGATCAGCTGACTTTGAAAATATGGTCATATTTTAAGGTGCATGAACGGATACCGGTTTACTGTTAATGAACCACATTCCTCCACTCAATGAAAAACATTAACCATTAACTACTGTGAGGCGTGATTTGTAAATAATATGTAAATTTGTTAGGACGAAGTTATAAAACACAAAAACTCGAAAGGCGAAGACTCGGTGCGCGACTTGATTGATATGTATCTCGAAGAAGTTGATGCCAGGCGTGCCGATCACACGACAAGTTTCGACGGTGAGTTTTATGATCTATCTCGTCAACCCGGTTGTAATTCATGTTGGAACAAAGCATATAAAAGTGATTTTCGATCATAAATTATAATCGCAAATTTATTTGCTGTCATTTATTGAGGACAGGACTTTTAAAAATAAGATATTGTCAAAAATATTTAATGACATCATATCTCATGATTCTTTGAAAAAAAAATTTGCGTGCTTCAATCAAGTACTAAAAGCACAATAGAATTATTAAAAGATGCTCATTCGACAAGTTTCACTTTTTCTTCTGTTTCTTGATACTATTTAAAGCTTATAATTTTTGTATGCAGAATCACAACTCGTAGGATTGCTGAAAGACATATTTTCTGCCGGTCTTGAAACGACTAATAACAGCATCGGATTTACCATCGCCTACATGTCTTGCAATCAAGATATACAGAAAAAAGTTCACGCGGAGATTGATCAAGTTCTCAAGGGAGAATTGCCTCGCCTTGAAATGAAAAAGAAGTAAATGTTTTGAAATATCAAATTTTTCAAAAAAATTGAATCGAATTGTTTTACAAAAGTTAAATGTTGTAATGATTGTTTTATGCAGACTTCCGTACTTGAATGCCACAATCACTGAAGTTTCGAGATTATCTAATATCGCTCCAACGACAATTCCTCACCGGGTCATGGAAGATTCTATACTCATGGGATACGAAATCAAGAAAGATTACACGATTTTGCCGAATATACTGAGTGTCCATCTAGACAAAGAACACTGGGGCGATCCAGAAGTTTTTCGACCCGAGAGGTTTATAGATGAAAATGGAGAATTTTTTGAAGATCCTTGGATGATGCCTTTTGGATCAGGTGAAATAAAATTTGGAATGTGAGATGGAATCGTTGAGACTTATTTATTTGTACTTTTTTAGGTCGCAGAAAATGTCCTGGTGAGAGCTTAGCAAAAGTCAGTCAATTTTACATGATCTCATGCCTATTGCAGAAATTTAAATTCGAATTAATACCGGGCCAAGAACCACCCTGTTTGTTAGGCCATGACGGATTTACGGTATCACCTCCCGATTTCGACCTGATAATTAAGAAACGCTAAGTTTCATATTTGTTTTTTGCCAACGACATTAAGAAATTTAACCATTAAACTAGACCATTTTGAAACTAATTTAGATTTAATGTATCGGAAATTTTGTAATTACAAGTAATCAAAATTATATGACAAAAATTTTATGAAGTCTGAATTTCTAAAAGTCGGGAAATATTCAATATTGTATATTAATAAGTAAGTAAATATTTGTATCTGTTATACGCATCTTCATTGAAAATTATTTATAAAATAATACACTTATTCTGATAACTGTATCTTTGTTCGCTGTACTATTGAACAACATTAAATTACGCTTTACGAGTGGGATCTAGATTATATTAAGGCGAAAATCAAACGGTTCTTCAGTCCTCAACCGGACGGCTGGCAATTAGCTTCGTGAAATTCTGTAAACGTTAATCTGGGTTCAATCGAAGTACCCCATAATCCTGCAAACATGGAAAGGCATACTATGGACGAAATCATTGAAAAACATTTACCTGAAAATGAACTGCGCCAGGCTAGGATTCTTCTCTACGGCCGTGAACCTGAGTAAGATTATAAAAATCAAATTAAAATTTATTTAGACAATTAACATATATAAATATAGTGAATTTAAATTTTTAGTTGGAAAATTAAATAATCGTTTTAATTAACTTAAAATTTTGCCATACATTTTGGAACTACTTACATGAGAAAATATTTTATTTGCAAAAAGTCTTTCTTTATCTAACAATATTAATATAACATAATTCGAAGACTGCAACTGATGCAACTTGATGATCGTAATGTAACTATCGTCATGTTATCTACAGTCGCAGTTTTTGAAGCTTTATTTATCAACGTGGAGTTACACTTTGACTAATTAAAATAACATTCATATTTAATCAGGCTACAATTTCTGTACTTTTTGAACGTAAATGATAATACAGTTTTAATCATATGAGATTAGTGTCAGGTAAAATATTCGAAATGAGTTAGAATTGTATATGCTTATTTTTTTGCGCATGCTTTTCGAAATAGGGAAAAGTGATTTGAAACACTTCATTCCTAGAGATCAAAGTACAAAAGCCAACAAATTTAAATTGAACTTTCGATAATCAGTTTGAAATTTCTTTCCAACCGTATCATTCGGAGAGAAAACAAAAACATTTTACTTGATTGAAAAATATTTATTTGAGATTAAAAAAAGTACAATATCACTGAAATGTTTCAATCTACAGCATTGATTAAAATTATTTTTAACAAATGGATTCTATTTTCAAGTTTCAATTAATTAATTTTTTAAATTAATTATTTTATTTTATTTTGTAGACCCCTGAAACTTCCCAGGTATGAAAAAAACGGAGACCTTGAAGTCAAAGGATTCAAATTAACCGGATCCGTCAAAGAACAACTTAGACCATCAAGAATTGTTCGAGTTGCTATGATCCAAAATACCATTGCTGTTCCAACAACACGCTCCATCCAAGAACAAAGGGATGCTCTCTACCAGAAGATTTCCAACTACATAGAACATGCCATCGCTTGCAAAGCCAACATCATCTGTCTGCAAGAAATTTGGAGTAAATGATTTTTCATTCAGAATATTTTTCTTTTCATTCAAGAATTTTTTTTATTCAACAAAATTGAATTCCTAATTTTCATTTCATTTTCAGCAATGCCTTTTATTTTCTGCACTCGAGAAAAGTATCCGTGGTGCGAATTCGCTGAGGACGCTGAAACCGGGCCTACCACCACTTTCCTTCGGAAAATTGCTCAGCAACATAACGTAGTGATCGTGAACCCCATCCTTGAGAGAGACAGTAACAATGGCGACACTCTCTGGAACGCAACTGTTATCATCGATGCGGATGGCAAGGTCTTGGGCAAACATCGCAAGAATCACATCCCCCGGATGTGTTACAACGAGTCTATGTACTACGAATCTGGAAACTTGGGTCATCCGGTCTTCGATACCGCTTTCGGGAAAATTGGAGTTGTCGTTTGTTACGGGCGTTTGCATCCCTTAAACTGGTACATGCAAGGCATCAATGGTGCTGAGGTATATCATCAACTGATAGACTGTTCTAATTTTAATTCTAAAAATAATCTATCCGTTACAAACATAATTGATTTTTTCATCTTAACATGAGATTGGAAACATTTGCAGATCGTTTTTTGTCCATCTGCTGCAATCGGTGACGTGGAAGAGTCGCTCTGGCCGATTCAAGGTAGGTGTGCTGCAGTAGCCAGCAATTACTACACATGCAACATCAACCGAGTTGGAACTGAAGAACACATCAACGCGTTCACCTTGGGCGATGGCCAACCAGCTCATAAAGATTTCGGTCATTTCTATGGCTCGAGCTTCGTCGCTGCTCCTGATGGCACTCGTACTCCTGGTCTTAACAGAAACCGCGACGGACTTCTCATCACCGAACTGGATCTTAATTTGTGTCGTCAAGCTAAAGATGTTTGGGGACTTAGGGTACGTTTTTTCATAAGTTCATTTTCTGCAATCACGTGAGTTTTCAATTTCATTTGGTGGATGAATTTTACTTTTAGATGACTCAGAGACTGGAACACTATGCCAACGAGCTCATGCAGGCCACTAAAAAAGATTTCAAACCACAAATAGTGCGCAAATAAGGAAACGTGAGTTAAGATGCAATTTCGATACAAGAATTATAGGAGTTGAATAAACCATAAATCACGAAAAAAAGTAACTTTGTATATGCATTATAAATAAACTTTGTTGATTGCTTTGAATTCAACCTTTTTTTTTCTTCCACCACTGACCTACGTAATATGTGTAATCATATTTGAATATATTTATAATCAGCTCTTGATTTTACGCAAATGTTTGATCAAATACTTGCAGTTTACGTAACCTTGTTTTTTGCCTAGCGCAGGCTTTCATTAAAATGTAGATTACACAGGGAAAAAAATCGCACTGATCGTTCGTTTTGAAAAATAAAATTTATGAACTTGAAAAATGTATGAACAATTTGAGAAAAATAAAAGTACTGTGGATTTTTTAATTCTACTTTTAATACAAATGATGTTGTTGTGAAAATGAAACATCGAATTGCTTTAAGTAAAAGATATCTCCAAACTTGTGTAAAGGTATAAAAAATGTGTATCAAAATTCCAATGCAACGCAGCTGCCAATTATAAAGAAATAAATGTGTGTAGTCTATCACCGCGGTATCAATGCAAGATATGCGGTCGCCTAAGAAAGTTTAACCACGCGCAAATTTTAAATTAGTTTTCTTTCTTAACAATAAGAGGAAAAGCAAGCACTAAAGAAAGCGCGCACATCTCGAGCTTTCTTATGTTCTATTCGTTTGACTTTTCTTATTTCGTCAAAAATAATTGCAAAAAGTTTGACATCTGAATTTTTGGAACTAAATAAAAGCTCATCTTATTAAAGTTGCTGATAAGTTTAGAAAATATTTATTTAAATTGCACTTTGAAAAAATTATTATCAAAGATACGAAATTTTAATTCCAACTATGACATTCTATCGTGATTATATCGCTTATTAATCGCTGTCGAATGGAAATAAATCACATATTACAAGTGGGATCTGGATTATATTAAGGCAGATATCGTTCTCGCCGTCAGTCTACATCTGACCGGCGATCATTTAGCACCATTAAATCCAGCTATTGCACATTGTGACACAGTTGCGGAGGATTTAAAAAGTTTACAATTATGGAGTCCAAAGCCATGGAACAAATTATTGAAAAACTATCAGAAACTGATCTTCGTGAGGCCCAAGTTTTACTTTATGGTCGCGAACCTGAGTAAGAAAAACAGTTGATTTATAAAAAAATTTCTTAACTCAAACTTAAGTGTAATTTCATTGTATTATGAAATGTTAACATCATCATTATCAAATTTATGATTGCAAAGATGATAATGATTTATCCTGTCATCTTATGTGCAACAATTTTTGATTTCATAATTATTGCTAATTTCAATTTAATGTCGATTTTTTAGGTCGGCCAAGCTTGAATTCGCTTCCAATATAGAAAACATATGATTAAAATTTTTCTACAGACTTAAATCCAGCAAGAAACTTTGGAACAATTAACTTAATTAATCTATTGTTTTTCAAGGATCTTGGATCTTCCACGTTATGAGAAAGATAACAACCTGGAAGTCAAAGGGTACAAATTGACCGGGGCAATGAAAGAACAGCTAAGGTCGCCAAGGATCGTCCGCGTCGGTTTAATTCAAAATTCCATCGCCGTGCCAACGTCCCGACCCCTCGAAGAACAGAGGGAAGCGATTTATCAGAAAATTGCCAACTATGTAGAGCATGCCGCTGCTTGCAAAGCCAACATCATCTGTTTTCAGGAAGCTTGGTGTAAGCTTACTTTTTTCGCTGATTAAAATTAAAACTAAAATCACGTACGTACAAAGGATAGATTTTAAATTTGAAAATCTCTCGCTGTTCAATAGCCATGCCGTTCATCTTTCCCACACGAGAAAAGTTTCCCTGGGTGGAACTCGCTGAGAATCCAGACAATGGACCCACAACCTCTTTCCTGTCGAAACTGGCGAAGCAGTATGGCATGGTAATCGTGAGTCCTATCTGGGAGCGAGACCTCAACGACGGTGAAACCTTTTGGAACACGGCGGTGGTCATCGACACGGACGGCAAGGTCTTAGGCAAACATCGCAAAAACCACATTCCACGTCTCTATTACAATGAATCCATGTACTTCGAGAATGGCAATTTGGGTCACCCAGTCTTCGAGACTGCTTTCGGCAAGATCGGGCTCGTTATCTGCTACGGTCGTTTTCATCCTCTCAATTGGTATATGCAGGGTCTCAATGGTGCCGATGTGAGTATTCTGTAACACTCACTTTTAATTTACAAATGAATCAAATTTAGTTACTGAAATTAGTTTATAATAAAATTATGATCAAAAAATTATTGCTTTCAGATCGTCTTCTGTCCTGCAGCTTCAATCAGTGGAATAGAAGAATCTCTCTGGAATATTCAAGGTAGGAGCGCTGCAGTTGCAAATAATTTTTACACTTGCAATTTGAATCGTGTTGGAACCGAGGAACACGTCCATCCATTTACTTTGGGCGATGGTAAACCAGCTCGTAAAGCGTTCGGTCACTTCTATGGATCGAGCTACGTTGCTGCCCCGGATGGCACCAGGACACCAAGTCTCGGCCGAAATCGGGACGGACTGCTTATTACCGAACTTGATCTAAATTTGTGTCGTCAGGCAAAGGATATCTTTGGACTGAGAGTGAGTTCAATTTATCCTACAATAAATCCTACAATAAAATTAATACTGCAATCTGTAAATTTAAGAAGAGAAACTTTAAACTGTTATAATTAATTCCTCATTGTTTTTTAGATGACCAAGAGACTGGATCATTACGCTCATGGAATTATGGCAGCGACAAAAAGAGACTTCAAGCCGCAGATTGTTTCAAAGTATTGTTAATAATGTTTTGTTCAAACTTGCTTCATTTAGTTTCATGGTTCAATGCACTTTTCAAAAGTACATATTTATTGTGAAGAAAAGTCTAGTCAAAGCTCTATCGGCATTGACTTGTATCAAAGGCGATAAACTTTTTCTCGCTAAACTTTGATCCTACAATGTCTTATCATTTTGTAATTTTTTTTCTAATTTCAATGCATTTTTGTTGCAAATTTTCTTGTAATGAATGGAATGTTTAAAACAACTGCGCAACATGTATTTGCTAACGACTAATCACAGATTGATCATGATTCTTTAGAATTTTAATTACTCAGTAGCTGTTGCGTTTGAAATTCAATCACATATTTTGCATGTTTAAACAATATATTGTCAATCGTTTGAGAACAGTTATCCTCAATAGGAATTTAATTGTTACTTTTTATGTACAGAAACCAGGCGACAAAGTATCGCGAAACTGAGGATACGACCAGAGAAACCCTGAGAAAAGCTAACATTGGGACTGAAGAATGAATGCGCACAAAAAAAATATTTAGCAATGCAACGCAACCACAGGAATTTCAAGACAATGTAACGATCTGAATACTTATTAATAAATTGATTTGATGCAAATTTAAAGTAATCATAATTATTGTCAATACAAAAAACAAAGTTTTTTCATTTAAGGAATTTTAAATGGTGGCAATCAAATGTTCGAAACGTGTTATAATGTTATTCTGAAATTTTTTTATTCCGTAACAAATCAATCATAATGAAACTCAGTTATTTATTATATAAAGTACATTCGCGCAGTATAATTTAAAAAGAATTGGCAGACGTCTAAGTAAAAAATGAAAAACTAATCAGCTGAAAAATAAGTTAGAGTTCTCTTAATTGTTATGTCTCCGGGTTTTTCGTTAGGGTTTGTACGGCGTCACAAGGTTTTCAGAGAAGTCTTTGACTTGTTGGACACCGCGCACTTCTTTTTCTAACAGCGGAAGTTTCGTTACATGAAAATCTTCATACAAATCGTCAATCTGAAATGAAAAAAAAAAGCGTGATTATTTTACCATTCAAACGTTCGTGAATCATTAAAACATCGTGAATTATGAAAACATTTCTACCTGGTCCAAATATTTCTGTTGAACTTTTTTTCTCGCGACGCAAAGTCTACAGGAGGCATCATTTTCATTCACGTAGAGCAACTGATTTACAACAATGTTATGCGTATCGATATTACATTTGGTTAATTCTTGCACCAGTCTTTCCGTTTCATAAAGAGACAAGAATTCAGCTATACAAACACAGACGAATGTAGTTTGAGATGGATCGCGAAACTGTTCATTGACCTGCCGAATGATTGCGAGCATCTCATCCATTTTACTCGAGAATGAATCAACGTTAAAATCTGTGATTCCTAACAAATTGGTTATCTGAAAAATTACGAAATCGTTAATTAAAAATTAAAGATATGCTTTAAACATAAACTTATAAGAATTAATATTTTTGAATACCTGAGTAACGAAGGGACTAATTTTCATCTTCAACCTCATGAGTTTTCCAAGTCCCTTTTCCACTACTTGTGGGAACGAGAGTAATCGCAATGTGTGACCAGTTGGCGCAGTATCAAATACAACAACTGAGAAGTTCATCCCTTTCACCAGTCTGAAATGAGACTTATTTTTAGTAGGTCAGATACATTTTAAGTATCAAATAATTTATGTTAATATTTTTACTCGGTGACCATTTAAATAGTCTCCGAGTCACCAAATTGTTTTTACTTCATAACTTCAGCATAGCTCATGGCTTCGTCGATTCCAGGGAAAGCGCCTACAATTTCTTGCATAATGTTTTTACTTAATCTTACAGCTTCACCACCAGCGACTGAAATAAAAATAAAATATTAATCAATACCCCTACCTAATCACTTCAAATTTTCGTGTTCATGCTGATATTCAATGTACCTGATTCACTATCAAAGTACTCTTCAGGTAATTCCGTTACACCCACGTTAGGATCAATTTCCATCGCATATAAATTATTGAAACCCTTGACTTTTGTTGGAACTTTGGTGAATTTTTGATCGAATGCATCGGAAATATTGTGAGCAGGGTCAGTCGATATGATTAACACGGTTTCTCGAACTTTTGCTAATTGTACGGCCAACGAGCAACTGTAAGATAAAAATTTAAATTAGTAAAATTTAAAACGACAAAGTCGATTAATTTAACAACTGGAACAATTGGGTCAATGAATAAGAAACATGAATATAATAAGAAACATGATAGATGATTAAAATGACAAAAACAACATAGTAGAAGATTGTATCCTAACCTGCATGTGGTTTTGCCGACCCCGCCTTTTCCTCCGACGAAGATCCATTTCAAGGAATGTTGGTCGATGACATTTCTTACGGAAGGTTCAAGACACTCGCCACTATTTACATCCATCTTTGATCGCGAATGACTATAGAAACAATAATTTATCACACGTAGCACTCCACACAATCTTGTATTATCATTCGACCTGAAGTTGTCTTGTTGTCTGACGTCATCGAGTGTTGCACAGAGCGACAACCGAACGCAGCCAAAACTTCGGCTAGTTTTTTTTACTTTCTGAAATTCAAACGATGTCTTGCGATTGGTTCAACTAGTTCCATTTGGCGCTCCGGCAAGGCGCCTTTTGGTTTTGCATTTTTAGGTTATGTCTAATATCAAATGAGGAACAACAAAACAGGATCTCAAAACAAGAAAAGCACGCCGATTTTACCTCAAGCTTTCGATTAATCGGGCACAATTTTGTCACCAAATTGAACTACTGAGATCAGCTGATTCGAGAGTCGTGGATAAATACTAACTGTGACTTGTTCTAGCGAGTGATGTCAAATTGTTGAATTGTCGGAGCAAGTGTTGTTTTTGGTGGAAAGTACAGCAGATTGTGTGACAAGTGGTTCATTAATACTTTGTCAAAATTCCGGACAAAATGAACAAAACACCAGGGACTAACAAGAAAAAGGGGAGAAATAAAACGGGCTCTGACTCCAAGAACACCGTCAATGCGGAGATACAACACTTGCAGCCTCACGAAATCAACAAATTTGTACTGGTATTAAAACGAATTTTATATTTTTGACATAAAAATATTTGATTCTGAAGATGACATTTGATTTTGACATTTAAAAAAAAACAGAAGATGCGAAGGTTTACTTGAAAAAAAATTAATACACAAAATTGTCTAAAAAAAGTAAAATAAAATATATATTTCAACTTAGATCTTTGTCGTAGATTTTTAATGCTAGAATTGTTTTAAGGTAAATCCATATGGCGAGGATCAAACTGTACAAATAAAAATGGCCATAACACAAAGTATACCAATAATGACGATAGAAGAGTTCGAATCAAAAGAATCCAGCACCTTTTCCAAGAAAAATATCCCTCAAGTAGACAAAGAGAAGGAGGACAAGGCAATCTTGAGTTCATTGCCAGTTGCTGTGTTCAAAGAGTTGGATGGTTATGAAAATCAGATCGGCGAAGCTGAACCCCTTCCAAATTCTTATGTACGATTCATGGAAAGAAGTGGAGAGGAACTTGATGGTAAAACATCATTTTTGTATAATAAAAGACGGTTTAACTGCATCATAGATCTGTTACTTTCAATTTTCTATATTTTATTAATTTTCTAACAAATTGTAAAGCCTTTTTCAATATTGAACAAAAAAATTGCAACTAAATGAACTGTTTTAGGTGAAGTAGAATACGATTTAGATGAAGAAGATTCAGCTTGGCTCTCAATAGTGAACGAGCGACGAGCAGCAGCTGGTCTGTCTCCCCCAATGGCTCCGGACACGTTTGAGCTTCTGATGGACCGCCTGGAGAAGGAATCTTATTTTCAACAGCAAACCAACGGAGGCGGCGGTATTGCCGCAGACGAGGATGCTGTTTGCTGCATCTGCATGGACGGCGAGTGTCAGAACAGCAATGCCATCTTGTTCTGCGACATGTGCAACCTCGCGGTGCACCAGGACTGTTACGGGGTGCCGTACATTCCCGAGGGCCAATGGCTTTGCAGACGGTGTCTGCAGAGTCCCTCGCGAGCTGTTGACTGTGTCCTCTGTCCGAATCGCGGAGGGGCGTTCAAACAAACTGATCGACCCTCTACTTGGGCGCATGTTGTTTGTGCCCTATGGATTCCAGAAGTAATTAATTTAATTAATCACATTTACATTATTTTTACATTTTAATTCTCAATTTGATCTGTAATATTCAAGGATTCAAGAATATCAGTTCCTGAGGAAGTTTAAGTTAACGTGAACTTCTTTACAGGTACGGTTTGCAAATACAGTTTTTCTAGAACCAATAGACAGTATTGAAAGTATCCCAGCAGCTCGTTGGAAGCTCGCTTGTTCAGTGTGCAAGCGCCGAGGTGCCGGAGCTTGTATACAATGCCACAAAAGCAATTGTTACGCTGCTTTTCATGTAACCTGTGCACAGCAAGCTGGCCTATGCATGCGAATGCGAACGATACAGCCGTCAGACGGCGAACCAATGCTGGTTCAGAAAACCGCATACTGTGAAGCCCATACTCCTGCAGATTACCAACCTTCAACGAACCCTGCTGATGTCAAACGCAGGCAGATTGCAAACAAAAAGAGCTCCTCTGCGCCTGTTATATCTATTCCCACCATTCCTCCTGAGAGGATTCGTGAAATTGCTAGGTAAATATTTGTAAAGTACACAATTTGGTTAATTGTAGATCATTTATTTTCATTTACTTTCATTTTTAGCTTGGCTGAAGGTTTGCCAAAGAAAAGTCAACTGATACAACGTCTGATAGCTTATTGGACTTTGAAACGTCAGTACAGAAATGGAGTCCCGCTTTTGAGGAGACTACAGAGTTCACAGCCGCAGTCAAGACCGACTTTTGGAACGAGTTCTTCACCACCACCAGATGGTGAACTCAGCGAGATGTACAGACAATTGAAATATTGGCAGTGTCTGCGACAAGATTTGGAAAGAGCGAGACTTTTGTGTGAACTGGTGCGAAAGAGAGAGAAACTAAAGAAAGAATACTTTAAAGTGTATGTTGATGGGAAATGATCAATTTCATTTTATATTTTGATAAAGAAGTTCAGCTCTATCTAAACATGTTCTATAAATGGTTCTAATTTTTCCAACAGGAAAGAAAAATGTCTTTGTTTTCAATTGCGACCTCTGGAGAGTGTGTTGAAAATTTTGCTTGAAGCCATCAAAGCAAAAGACACAAACGATATCTTCACAGAGCCAGTAAACATTAAGGAAGTTCCGGATTACTTGGATATCGTTTCTCATCCTATGGATTTATCCACCATGGAGGTATATTGATCTGTAAACAAATTTTTACAATATTGATCTGTAAACAAATTTTTACAATATCATAAAGTCCGAGTTGATATTTAATGTATTTCTATTTCAGGCTAAAATTGAAAGACAAGAATACGATTCGATTCCAGCGTTCGAAGCAGATTTCAATCTGATGGTCAGTAACTGCTTGGAGTACAATAGAAAAGACACGATGTTTTATCGAGCGGGAGTGAAGATGAGAGAACAAGGTGGCAGTCTGATTGAGGCGGTCAAAAAGGAGTACCCTGAATTTGACATAAATGAAACTAAAGAGCCAACCGATCAGTCTCAACCGAAATCTAGAAAACGCGAAAGAAATGGTAGAAATCGAGCGGAAACAGAAGTCCAAAACAATGAAAAGGAAAATGCTGCTGGTGGCGGTGGGGTGAATCGCAGAACTGCTGTACTTTTTACAAGAAAGGCCAGGGCACGAGCGAGTAAGGGGGAACAGATTACTAACCCGGATGGGGACAAAAAACAGGCTGACAGCTTTCGCGTCTACAGGCAAGTATATTCAATTAATAAAATGATTAATCATGATTAAAAACTTTTATTTATATTTTCGGTGTTCTCATTTTTATTTTCAGGAGTGGAGCTTTAGACAGTGACGTTGGAGAGGGTGACAGTCAAACTTCAAGTTGTAGCAGTTGTTCGACAAGTAGATCATCAAGTCCAGATCAAGAAGGAGACGCAGAGATAGAGAAAGAGACGAAGAAAGAAAACGAGGAAACAAAGAATAATGTTACTGATAATAGATTAGAACCCTTACAGTTGGTTTGGGCAAAATGTAGAGGTTACCCATGGTATCCCGCATTGATAATTGACCCCAACACTCCGAGAGGAACCGTTCATAAAGGCGTTCCTATCCCTGCACCACCTGACGACGTTCTAGCTCTGGCCAGCAATTACAAAGATCCTGTGTATTTAGTATTATTCTTCGATACCAAACGCACCTGGTAGCAAATATTTCTTATGATTATATCAATTATTATATGTTAAGCTTTGAACAAAAATTTAATTTATATATGATTTTCAGGCAATGGTTACCAGGTGAAAAATTAGAGAAACTTGGAGTGTCGCAGGAAGTTGACGAGGCGAAGCTGATTGAATCTCGGAAACCAGCTGATAGAAAAGCAGTGAAAAAAGCGTATCAAGAAGCTCTTCATTATCGAAAGCAGACACACAACTCTGCTCTCAAAGCTGCAGCCAATAATTAAAACAAGTTTAAATGGAACAGTAAAGCGAACTGGTTCGGTGAAATTTTGAGTCTTATTTATTGATATTTTTAAAGTGAAGTTTAAGTTTTATTAATGATTAAAAATATATATAACTATATTTGTTTAATCATTTAGTATAAGCTTATTAAAGTCTAACGATTATAATTGACATAAATTATAACAACCGGACCAATTCGTTTTTTACTTTAACTGTTGTAAGAAATCGTTGTGTATATATAGTTAGCTGCTATTTGCTGAAACGTTGAAAACAGCGATTTAAATTCCATATTTAGAATGTAAGTTGTTTCTAATTTTTACGGAAAAAAAAATTTAACGAACGTTTCTCTTTGTCGGAGGCCAAAGGACAACTTTTTGAAGGTACAATTTTTTATATTTAAATAGTCAATTAATCGAGTTATTTGAATGTTGTATTTATTGAAACTGAATATTTGATATAAATTAAATAAACAGTTTTTTCTTCAAGTCTATTCTTTATTTCCCACATTTGTAAATAACAGATGAATAAAAGATTATACAAAATATGATAATTTCCATTATAAAATATCAATTTTAACTGCTGTCCGTGGATTCTTTTTCTGTCTTTTTTGTTTCTCTGTATGACTTAAGTGAATCTTCAAATTTATCTATAACATCATCACAGGCCTTTTCCAGGTGTTCTAGTGCTCGGTTTAAAATGTCAACAGCACGTTTGTCGGGTACAGTTTGTATTCTCAGATGGACTTTTGCTTCTGCTGGATGTGGCATTGTGTATCCACAAAATTCAACATCTCTACTGCAAATAAAATTCCAAAGTGATTATTCAAAATTTCAACAAATAATTTCGAAATTAAATAACTAAGAGCATTAACATATTTTTATAGTAAATAGTAAATGAATAAAAACAGAAAAATTGTCTTACTATTTTGAAATGATTGATGTCAATGCGTTTCCTAGGGTATGTGACTCGTTGAAAAGAACAAAAGTCCTCATACTCTCGTCTAATTCATTATCACCAGGAAGCTGAAAAAATTAAATTTCAATATTAAATAATAATCGTTAATAAATAATGCAACAATGTTTTTGAATCAACACGTGACTTATCATTTTCCAAAAGGAAAATTTAGAGTGGATGTGAAAATAAGAAAAATAATTAATTACCACAGCTAAACGATCCATTATTGCAAATTGAAAACAATTTTTTACAGAATCCAAAACCTTTTTTTGTTGAATTTCACAAATTAAGAGAGAACAGAGTAGGTTAAGCGATTGTTTGTGTATATTCAACGACCAGAGTTTCTGACCGGATTCAGCAGGTGGCGTTTTTTGTGTGTATGACAGCAAAGCGAACATAACCTAAAAATAATACGGTTTGACGTTTGCGGCTTGATGAGCGATTATTTATAAATAAAGTATGGATTGTTTGTACAGGATTCCTTTTTTGATATTAGAAGCTCCTAATTTGAAATTAAAAAAACCGTCATGGTTTGTCAAACCAAGTGCAATGGTGGTGTTTTCCTTCGTGTTGTTGTCATACTTTCTCATGACAGGAGGTTAGTATATACTTAAATTGTCCTTTGCAAAATATTTATCACCGAAAATATTCAAAGTGTCATTTGTTAAAATAACTTGTCCTTATAATATATTGATAACATTTTATTTGAACTCATTTGTTTATTTTATTTAGTTCGTTTAGTTTATTTAGTTAGAGTTATTGAGTTTGCAAAAAATGAATCTTTTGCAATTTTGAACATTTTAAAACTATTTTTAGGTATAATTTATGATGTCATTTTGGAGCCTCCAAGTGTAGGATCAACGACAGATGAACATGGCCACACTCGACCTGTAAGGTTTACAACAATAAATTGAAATACAAAACATTGATATAGTTACTCTATATAGTTTTCATTAATTTAGGTTGCTTTTATGCCGTACCGAGTAAATGGTCAATACATCATGGAAGGATTGGCATCCAGTTTCCTTTTTACATTGGGTGGATTAGGATTCATCATTCTTGATCAAACGCACAATCCATCGACACCAAAGCTCAATCGAATTCTGCTGATAAGTGTTGGCTTCATAAGCATATTTGTTTCTTTTATTGCTTGCTGGATATTCATGCGAATGAAACTACCGTAAGTAAAAAGAAAACCATTATAAAATAATGAAACATGTGAATCAATGTTTATCATCTGAGTGATTGATATATTTTTATTTTATTTTCAGTGGTTATCTGCAATCCTAAAAAAAGTTCTTTCAACTGTGATTAAAACCACTTCTATAATTTTTTTATAAGAAAACTTACCCGTGAAAGATTGTATTTCAGATATAAATAAAAACACATTTTACAATACAAAATGCAATAAGTTTATTATTGCTTATTAAGAGTATAATCATATCTATATACAATTGAGTAGTTCAAAGAAGATCACAATAATTGCTGCAAACGTTACAATTTGATATCGCACAAACAGGTAATGGTGATATTCATTCATAATCGTAAGTTACCTATTTATCTCAGTCACGCAATTTGAAGAAATTACTTTCATTCAAATAATGGTATGTAATCGCATGCAATGAATATTGGAACATGATAAGTTTGGAGACAAACTGTTAGCATTACCATGTTTGCAATTAAGGTAGGACTATCATGAAGTCAATTCCACGAGAAATTGAAATTTTGCAAAAAATTTTTTCAACATGTTCTCAATCATTTTGTAAAGTTTAAATAATTTGGTCTATCAGGACGACCAGAAATAAAAATTCTAAGTTGAATTCAACAGTTAACTTTTACAATGAAAATTATTGTTCATTGTTCTTCATATTCGTGCCCTGGAATCCTAACTATAGTTTCTTCATAAGAGTCCTATCTGTATAAAAAAAATAGTTTCCTTCTCTAGCTACTCATAAGCTGACCGACTTCATCGAGTACTGTCAAAGTATATTATAATTTCAAAAATTGTTGAATCACTTGAATAAATAATTCAAAGTAGGCCATCGAGTGGTTAAACGTTGAAAGTCTCAGTCTTTGGTTAAAAATGTCGAGCATGTTGCATAAATAATTCAAAGCCTAATGGAAAAAGTCCTGAAAATATAAAATCGAAATGAATGAATTATTACACTCTATTAAATTTGTTACATAGTTATATTTTAACTATAAAAAGTGAACTTACTTAGAAAAGTCACTACTCTTGTCAATTATGTGCTCAAACTCTGCAAAACTCAAAGCTCCGTCATCGTCTAAATCGGCTTCTTCCAAAATGTGCTGTAACAGTTGTTGCATCTCGGACTCGTTGAGTCGTTGTGGAGCAGTCAGCCTGTCAGCTACTTGTCGAAGATCTCCTATCCCAAGCATGTCGTCTCCATCAAAATCAAATATTCTGAAAGCATGCTCAGCTTTCACAGCCTTCGGTGCGGCTTCACTCAAAACTGACATCATGTCTAAAAAATCTTCGAAAGTACAGTCTCCATCTTGACTTGAACTGAACACTTTGCAGATACGATCCCCAAAAGGATTCACAGCGAGTTCTGGTATTTGTAAAATTTTGGATATTGGCAGCTTGGCATTGCGATTGTGTCCGACCTTTTCTGGAGCTAAAGCTTTGAATTTTTGATGTGCACTTTGAGAAAAAAAATGTTTAATTAATTGTTATTCTTAATTATTTTCTGTTCAATGATTATTCAAATCAAATAACTTACTATAAAACTTCTTTTTTTGAAAAGTACGTCAAATCCTGTAAAAATTGGTTCATAATAAAATATATATATATGAGTAAAGTGAGATATTATTTAATATATTTATTTTTGCAATCGCTCATTTTTAGTCTACCTGATAATCCTGCAATTCTTCATCAGTAAACTGGCTGCTACCGGAACCCATTTTTTAACGATTCCACAATTAATCGCTTAATTTTAACAAAATCTGATACAATTTTTCAATCACTCTCATAAGAATATTGATTTGCTCTCGAGCACTGGGTGTCAAATGTTGATCTGTTCGATTGCTTTCTTCTCAATTCGTTAGTTTCACCCCATTGACATTTTGCATTCACTTTTGCCGCTTTCATCACATTATTCACTTGTAAAATAATTTTATTCACTCCATAGTTTTTCAATTGAAAAAAAAGCACTGATTGTTGGCAAGTCGTGGAGAATCGCTCTTGTTGTCGAGGGACGTGCTCGCCATCTACTGCTTGAGATTGAAATGCGCCCTTGATTTGGAGGGGTTGAAATTCCATGGTAAAGTGTTATTTTACCACTCGTTGGTTATTTCAAAAAATAATTGATAAATTTATTTTAAAAAAACTATTAAATAATACAATCAAATAATTTTCAATTTCACTAGTTTGTGTGCAATTGAAAAAATACAAGAAAAAAAAAAGGGTTGGTGAAGTTGCAATCCATTGGAATCAATAAGTACACTGATACCAAAATAAATTACAGAACATTGATGTTTTGTACAATTGATCCCATTTATTATTTATTTATAGAAATACATTTTATTTACTTTTTTTCAGGAACAGAGTCTGATGGATTGATACGGCAAGGATGTATAGTTATATTGTGAATTATAGTGCTACAGATGAAATCAATCGCTTTTTAATTTAAATTTTAATTTAAACATAAAAAAAGTATGAACGTCACAGTTTCATATTATATTTCTTTGTCTATAACGGATAGAATAAATTTGTCTACAAAATTATTTTCCTCACACAAGACTGTATATAAATATTTTTTCCACTCATTTTTTTCATTTCAGTGAATCTGTTTTTCGCGTGTCTGTGTGACAAAAAAGCAAATTTGTGTATCTGCTTACATTTTTGACAATAATATCATTAATTATATAAATAACAGGTATTAATAATATGATTTATAAAAAAGTTAAAATAAATTAAGTTAAAATTGAAAATTTGAGGTAGACGAACACAATATTAAAAACTGTGAAAAATCATCGAAAAGAATGGTTTTAGATCAAATTCATATTAAAGTTTGTTTCAGAACAGCAGGGCAAAAGGTGCATTACTTAATAGTAGTAATTCAGGTGATGCGAATTTATTGATGCGAATGATGTTGTGAGTGTACAGGCGTCTGACTGAAGTTAAAAACTTGTCATTTACAGGAGCCAACGAAACAAACACATGGTCTCTTCGGAAATTTAGGTACGCTATCAAGAACTTTGAAACTGCATTAAGAGATAATGTCGATGTAAATGTCGTTTGTCACTTGTTCATTAGAAACATGTTACAGCGTTGAAATAGCATCGCCAGAAATTTTTCGATCCTAGACGTTTTGGATTTCCCTTCTGAAACATAATTTTGATTTAGAAATTGGATTAGCCAACCCCGTACAAACGTAGAGGGGCAGAAATCCACTCCATTTTAATTTTGGCAATTTTGAATTGAATTTTCATCATAAAAACATGTCCGATATTTAATTTAGAACTGTGTCTAATGATCTGATTAAAAAAACACTTAAATTGTGTAGAGTTAACATTATCTTATTAGTTACTATATTAGTTATCAATTACGAGTCGAAATTAATGTATGACTAATTCAATTTGTCTCTGATACTTTAGTTTAGCAATTGAAAGTTCAAATGTTGGACATTAAAACTAAAGTAAAAGCCTTTTTTATAGCTCAACTTTTCTCTTCGAACATTTAATAACTTTTTTACTTTCCTTAATCCACTTTCAGTTAAACATTAAACTTGACGAATGAGTTTTTTTTTAATATAAGTAATTTTTTTATGATTACCGATTTCACATCAACGATATAATCTGACGATTTCGCTTCCAGTGGTAGCGGCGCTTCTTTGCTCGAGTACGATCCTCCTCCGCCTTCACCTGAGATGTTATTTTCCATTGCTTCATGCAGAGCTACCATTAATCTGTCCAGAAAAAGTGCTGCTCTTTTTGGCATTACCTGAAAAATTAAATAAATAAACATTTAACATGGCATCTAAATTAAAGATCTAGTTTTGATTGAATGATTTAAATTTTTTCACAAAATCGGCGCATAAATTAAATTGCATCTTTCATTTCAATTGCCATGATAAATAATGACTAAAAAATGAACGGAACACAAATAACTAGAATCCTACCGCCTTTTTCTTGCTTAATATTTCTCATGGGAAATCTTTTCCGTTTTGATTATATCTCTGTGTGTACTTTTAATTTCGACGTTAATCAATAAACAATTCATACTTGTGATGATTATGATCGTTCGGGACAAATAATTCGAACAACTTGTTTTTCCTTTCTTCCATCAATTTTTGAAAAAAGGTTACGAAGTCAATTTGTAATTTGTAATTTTTTATTTGACTCGGATTTTCTCAAAGCTCTGAAGCGCAACAAGTGGTGAAAACAGTCTACAGTCAGACGCGACTGTAGTACTATTGATTTTACGACAAAAATTATCAAATTTATTCAAACGTTTCCAGAGTTGTCCTATTTTGAGTTATTAATTGTACGATTTTTCTTGGCCATCAAATTTTGTTCGTTTTGATAAACATCCATCGGTCATTATTTATTCATTGATTAGAAGTTATAATGCGCAGTTGTTAATTCTTTTCAACGTTATGGCAGACACGTTTGGTTTCATTAACGTATGTGATATTCAATAAACAACTGCTGAAGGTGGAACTAACGTGACAAAATTACTCGATGATGTAACAGTTGTGTAGGATTTGGCTACAAATTTCACATCTACTTGGCATTCTGAAAATTTTCCCGCATTAAAAAATGTACTCGGGAACAAATTATAGTTAATTGAAAAGTATTATTCGAAAAGTGACAGTAATTTCATTATAATTAAAAAAGAAATCCAAATGAAATATGTTTAGCATAAGATTATGACTTAGTAAAAGAGATTAATCACGGCTGGTGAATTTCATGACAGTCATACATCATTAGCATCGTCAACAGATCATATTTTTTCGTCGCTTTTACAATCTAAGCTTTTACAATCGAAATTTGAATTGCTATTCCGAGAACTTATTACGTTTCAACAATTGCACAGATAAATGGACTAAATACAAAAGATGAATTATTAATGGCACTGTGGAAAGCAAACTTGACAAAATTAAACAAGTTTAAATTACTTGATGTTAGATTAATGAGCTGTGAGAAAAAACATTCTCAGGACATTTGTTTTGCAAAGTTACTCGAGAAATTTTCATCACTCTTGTTTGTCGAACTGTTCATTTCGTTTCTATTAATTTGCGAATTTGTAGTTGACAATTTTCATAGAATCATTAAGAACCGACAGGAGAAGATGAAAAGTCACTAAAAACCATTTCATTTCATTTTCAATATGAAAATTTTGACACGTTTATCAAATATGTATGAGTAAAGTTGTTCTTTTCCAAGTTGAATCAGTGAAAAATTGTTTGGCATCTGATTGATATCTTGACTTAACTCTTGAGAAAAAGTTCTATAAGACAGATCTATAACAGACTATAGATTTTTCATAAGAGTAAAAAAAATGCGAAACCACGAGATGATGTAAACATTTGTCAGATTCTTAGTTAAATTTGAAATTACAAAACAATTTTCATATGAAAATATAAAAATGAAGTCAAGTACGAATAATGCCTTTTTTAATATTGAGTTAACAAACGAATGGTACATAGGAAAAAGTTTTATTTACTCTGTTGAGTTTTACGAAAAAAGGTTTTGAAAGAATCTGCAAAATTTTATTAGCATTAGCCGTCTGACATTATGCTGACTGTACTACTCCCCCATCTAAATTTATCGAAATGATGAATCGAATATAAAATGAATCAAAACTGATTAACTATTATGAAATCCAAAATTTTCTCTCGGAAAAGCATTTCCTTATAATTTCCGTATCAACTGTGCTCTATTCAGCACCTCTAAAGAGCACTTCATTTCCTATGCTTAGTTCCACATGTAGTAATCGGAGCTGTGACACAATTAAACATCAGAAATGTCATTCTTTCGCATAGTCTTATTTCAAATGCTGTGCATCATAATAATTAATGTTTCTACTTCTAATCAACTTTTTCACAAACCTATACTCAGAAAACAAATTCGTACAAATTCAATTTCGTTCAACGTATAATGTGCGTTTAACGATATACATCATATGTGTTTCGATTAAATTGAGAGCTTTGAAATGGATTGATACTGCAATCATTGCCACTGTCTTATTTTCAACCTTTTCTTTCCATACTCCTTACTTTATTCATTATCGAGAAATAAATTTTCAACAAGCCTGAATTTTTATCTGATTTCTCTCATTGGGTATCAACAGGAGTTGTCTTCATTATCTGCGCATTTGCAGGTCGTAAAGAAAAACCTGGAATGTTGAATTAGTTCGAAACGACCTTTATGTGTGTATTTAATTGGCCGAGTGTCATCGTTCTTCAGCTATAAAATTTTATCGTATCCTACGCACGTATAAGAACAACTTTAGCGACTAATTAACACAACTGCACACTCCTCCCGAAACAATGCAAGTTTAACGTTTGATTATATCTGATGTTGCTAAGTTATTTTATTGTTTATCTTCGGATGAGAGAATGAAGCAAGGATATATCACAGATCAGCTATTTCAATGCATGAGTGTAAATTTACTTCAAATATCTGGAAATTTTAAATCAATCTAAGGTCTGCCAAATTTTAAAAATTCTATAAGTTTCGGAATTTAGATAAAACAACTGATGATGATAAACAACCATAAAACTTATTATTAATTTATTGTAATTTTCTTTGGTCGATTAAAGTTTGTGTAATATAATCTTTAGTTTTTTTATTGGCAGTATATTTTACTTAAACGTCAGACAGTATTGAACTTTCTGAATTTGGTGCGTGGGATTAGTGATCCAGTAGTAAGTGGTGCTTATATTACGACTTCATCTCATGAATGAGCGTAAACGTAAATTGTACATTATTCAATAGGAGAAATTTTATTTGTATTTTATGTCGTTTTTTTTTGAAAATGTTGATGAAAATATTTGACAAGTCTTTATAGTTAATAAATAATTGACTGTAACAAGAAAAATATTCTTAGACCAACTTCAATTTCATCTTGAATAATAGCCAAAAATAAATAATTTCCTTGGCCCAAGAAAATTATTCTTAAAGGTAGAATAAAATTCTTAAACGAAAGGCAAGAAGTTCATACTCTTAAACTGGATCAAAATCTTTTTATCAGGTCAAAACTAAAATATCCAGAATTTTTATTTCTTGCTTAAAGAAACAAATTTTTTAAGAGATTTACGTTTTTTGTCCTCAAAGTTACAAATGTGATAGAAAAAATGTTGTCCATCTTTGGTGATTTTTCTTATACGTTTAAGTACATGAATTTCACAACATTGTGCGATTGCGTGCAACCTCACAAAATCATATTAAAACAAAATCTTATTGACTGGCTCATTGACTGTTTTATTACTGACTGATGACATTTGAGATATTGAGGGGATTGACTGATGATTGGTCTATGTGTAATTTCAACCGGAATTGATAAATAACAGAACTCATCTTTATATAGCATGATTAAAATTTTACTACCTTTTTGTGACGAAAAAGACATATAATGACACTCAACTGAGATTGTGTGTAGTGGAATTATTTGCGTATCGGAGATTATTGTATATTTAGATAAAAATATACACACATAGAAACTAATTCTTATCTTGTTGAATTATTTTTTTATATTTCTGTATCGTCAATAGTTTCACCAATAGTCAATAGTTAGGCATTCAACAAGTGAAAAATTCCTGATTAATTTGGATTATAGTACAGTTAGAAAAAGTATTTTTCATTTATTATTTGTTCAAGGTACGTAAATAATAATAATAATAATAACAATAATGATGTTGATATAACAATGATGATGATAGTACATATGATTTCAAATTTCAAACAATGTCTTTCTTTGATAAATTATGTTTGAAAATTCATGTAAAGTATTTATTATATAGATGATCAAGGACTTTTCCAATCGACAATGTCAGTAAAATTTGAGTTATTATTAAACATTTTTGCAGTGAGAAAACTTTATTCAATTGGAAGAAAATGTTGGGATATGACATATTTTTCAAGTTTTATTTGTTTTAAAATATCGATATTTCAAAATTTGATGGTTTCATACTTTAGTAGAATCTCGAGTCACGATTGATGTATTATCTATTTGATGCTGCGCTTTGTCAATAAAATTTACATTTGTCGTGTAGAATGAATCGCGTTTAAAGACTTTTCGTAAAACTAATTTCGTTCTGGTAATCTCTTTAATGCAATTCATGGTATTTTCGATTGAATAGCAATCGATCCACTGATTAAATATTTTATTTTTTGTACAATCAATCATTTCTTAAACATTAAACAAGTTCGTTCGAATAGAATTTCAACTCAAGTTTAAATAAAAGCAACAATAATTCAAACAAACAGTAGCGCAAAAATATTCCAGCATAATTTTTATAACGTATACTTAGCTTAAAAAAATAAACCAATTGTTTCAAAATACACTTCTTTTTCTTCAATTCAATGAGGATTGTTTTCAAATTAAACTTTTGTTTATATAAGGAGGATAAATTGTTGTTGAAAATCGTTCAATAGATTTTCTTTTTCTGTAAAGAAAATAATTCCCACTGAGTTTTTTGTACTTTTAAATGCTACTTTAATAATAGATAACATTCGATTATAGAAAATCTCGAAAAAGGATTTTCATACATGAAGAATGTTCGCACACCATAACAAGGAGATTTCAATTGTGACCGAAAGTAGCACTCCCACCAAAATATACATTTCTCTTGGAAAGATATTTATCTTTACAAAAGAACCGTGGACGGGATATTATTCATGTATCGGTTCCAAATTTTATAAATCAAAATACGAATTTGAGTGAAAATAATTCCATCTCGCAAGGACCTTTCTAACATAAATTATATCTTCCAGGTGTTAATATTAATCTGTCAATGTTTTCTTACTTCTCCAATTTCATTTATTATTTTTTTCATATCAGAAATAAAAATGTAACAAGAATGTCAGGCGTTAATTCTTTGGCTTCCGGTAATAACCAGATAAGTTTGTTTTATATTTTTGAATTATAGCGGATCAATAGATATCTAAAATTTTCATTTTTATAGTGATTTTTCATTTCATAAACTTGGACATTTGATGTTATCACACTGTCACGCTAATCCAAGTTTATGAAATAAGAAAATCACTTACTTGGTTATTACCAGAAACCACATAATTCGAAATATTTTGGTTGATTATTAAAACCGTTAATTTCTTGAACTGAGAAAGTTACTCTTGATTCAAGAGTTCGTTTTGTGAATGATATCTGCAGAAAATAATCTTACGAAAGTGTACTCATTACATGCCGCTTTGTCTCTGAACTTACGCGAGCTACTTGTTGAATGTAAAATATACGTAGTGGAACGTTTACACCTTGATAAGACAATATGGTCATTTGTTCTGGAACCATTGGTTTTGAAATTCAAATTTAACTAATTCTGAGTTTACTTATTAAACCATTGTGATATAACTGTTTGACTTATAAATGAAAAAGTGACTTATTTCAAAAATTGATTCAGTTCGAAAAAAAATTCAAATGAACTATCGAAGTCAATGAAATTCGTATCGTCTTCTTCGAAATAATAATTTGTATCGAATCCCACTAGGATACCACATGGAAATATGAGTTTTTTTTACTTTTATTCGCAGCTTTTTTAAAACTTCAACTTCTAATTCGTTTCTACTCGAGAATAATTTTAGAAAGATAAACACGATGGAATCGTATTGCGTCAGTTAGATTCTTTTTTGATATTAGTAACTTAATCAAAGTCCATGAAAGGATGTTATGAATAAACGACGACGATTGGTAAATTTGCATCTACATTATCGCGTGTGCGAAGGAACAATGAAAATGTATCAGTTAAGAATCGAGGATGCAACTTGAGTATAAATTGTCGATGGAAACTTTGGTATTTGGTGAAACAATGATGAATCTGTCCGAAATACTCACCGGCATCGTGTCGAACTTGTGGTCTTGGTAGGGCTTGGAAAGTCTGCCATCGAGAACGTAGTCAGGCGCTCTTGCTGAGGTAAAGACAACTAACAAAATTGTGAAAACAAGCACGTAAAATCCCGTAATTGTAGACATTGTTGACAAAAATGTGGCCCCCTGATCGTTACACCAGAATCACTAAACCTCACTTAATACGACTTACAGAACGCGATCGAACATTTTTATGTCCACCTTTGACTTGAAATAAAAAAATTAACACGATCACTTATTACAGCATCCTCTGGTAGTCAAATGTAAAGAATCGACACAACTATTGTCATAGTTTCAAGCAAAATGTGACCGCGGTTTGAAACGCGGACAGTATATACGTACACACGATTTACGTTGGATCCTTGGTGGGAGCCTCGATTCACGCAAGCGCGTGTTTATGTTTGGAAGACTTTGCATAATATTATTATTAATTTCTTTAGTGATTTTGTGCTTCCAAACTTTTGCTCCTGTGAAATCCAATTCTTCCATAGCTGGCGACTTGATCCGCGCTGCAAAGTGCTGAATCGCGGTCAAACGAAAGGGTCCACTGAATTTGGTCTGATTTAACAAATATTATTTCCAATCATGTGAAATTATTTTCGACTTTCTTTTATTTGAAAATCAAACACAAATTAACTGAAATCATATAACAGAGAGCTGATAATTGAACAAATTATGAAATTGTACTGATTTATTTCAAATGATGTATACATTTGCAAACCCAACGAATTTTTTGTTAACTTACTAAACTTAAGCGGAGATGTAGGTAATTGCAACGTGTGTCTGAACTATTTAAAGCTTTTGATTAAAACTGTTCCGATCACTCAAAAGTGATGGGTAGAGAAAAAATTTGATTTCAAAATTTGAAATGCAATTTAAGTCAAGAGTTGGTCTTTCATTGTTTCGGTAATTACTTGTTGATGCATTTGGTTCACAATGGTCAAAAACACGTGTCTTTACCGGGGTGATATCGTAGTCATTTGAGTGGGTAACCCATTTTAAGGCCACGTGTATTCCATATTACTATGACCTTAAAATTAAATTTTTTATAATTTGACAATAATTAATATTGATTATTTTTGGTACTTTTTTTCTAATCCAGAAAACGCAATTCTTTCACCTTAATTTTTTTTATCATTATCGATAAAAAAACGCAATCCAATTTCTTGCATAGGTAATACCTGACGGTGGTGATGAAATCCGCTCAGTTTTACAATTGTGGTCAATTTTCGAATGCATCGTTTTTTTTCGATTGAAAATGTCATGTGCAATCGTTGTAAAATGCAAAACTGCACGATTTCAATACTTATGGCATTGAAAAAAAATTAATTCTCTAAATTGAACGCAAATCAGAAGGGAGAAAACCTTTGAATTATTATCAGAATAGAGTGCATCAGATATGCAACTGTAATTATAATTCAAAAATCGACCTCCAATTATACGTTCCGATTTCGCGTCACATCAAGGCACTAAAGCAATGACGAAGAGTCTATTGAACTTTGACGTCATGTCCAGTTTTTTCCTCTCGTTTCCTCTCATTTTTTTGTTAAAATATGACAGCTATAGTGCAATTTTTACAAGGCTTTCAAAACTTATTGAATATAAATTCTAGATGGACTTTTTTTTTGTTTTCTGAAATTTATGACTGTTTGATTATAATAAAAAAACGTGAATCTTTGTTGTATTTCAACTTTTATAAAATTGTTATGATTTTCAATAATTTGCGGGGACGTTCACTGAATTAACATTTGATAACTAATCAGATTGATGGAATTACCAGAGGAAGTTCCATAACTAATTTATTCATTCAATCCTATATTAAATGCACGTTTAGTTTTGAAAAGCAAAACTTTGAATACATCAGTTTGACAGCTAGCACATTATGTGTAAATAAACTTATTGCTGTATTCTGCTAATTTTCGCGTCGATTGAAATTCAATTGAGGATTTGATACTTGAAAATGCGTGGCAAAAATTATAAAAGCCCTTCCAAGCGCGGCCTTAATGAAGCTCAGTATAACTGGCGCTGAACGGAGCCTGAACGGTAAATTTTATTGTATGTAAAATTTGACGTGCGACTAATTTTATTTATCTGTTCTTTGAATACATGAATGAGAGGCTGTTTTGTCGAAAAGTAGAGTCTTTACACAGTTATTCTAGTCCCAACTAGTGCACGTTGGGAAGTAATTTGTGTACATTAAAATAAGGACTAAAATGAAAAGAAAATGAAATAGAATTTTTTAAAAATTCAAAATCTGTCCGTAGTCCAAATTGAACAAAAATTATTCGCACAAACCCTAGAGTATAATTTATTCAAACACAGAATGTACATTTTGCTGGAAATCGAAGCACAGGGAAAATGAACATTGTAATTTTGAGCACAGTAA